>JACEGR010000470.1:0-260183 GCA_014170235.1 Listronotus bonariensis | reverse complement strand
AGTGGTATTTAATTTTTCAAAATTGTTTATTTCAGTATTTTTTGAGAAAATGAACCCTATGTGAATTTTCTAGGAAAGTACTGGAACTGATTTTATAAAACTTAAGACAAGTAAAAATAAACTTTGAAACCCTTTGAGATAAGGTGTCACTTGACACCAAATCCTATTTAAACTTTTTGACGTTTATGTTGGTAAGAGGAGGAGTGTCACCCTAAAAATAAAAATTTACGTGTTTCACGACTTTTTGATAAGTTTACAAATAACAGAATTATACAGGGTGGCTCTGTTTTATTTGGAATGCACTATACATATATACTCAATATGGCAAATAGTGAGGAAAATACTGTTGTCTACTGTGTAATAAAAAACGTTTTTGTGTTTTTACATCAATAATTTTTTGATGGTATCTTTTTTGACGGTTTTTTTGCCAGTAATATTGTATAACTAAATTAAGAATATTAGTAGGTATATTTACCAAAACAAGTTTAATTATTCCGGGTGACGCATCGCAGGGCCGGACATAGGAAATCCCATATAATTTTTAATGGGGTCAATTATTGGCTCCCCTAATTCTTTTAGAGAAAAATTCTATTAAAGTTTATTGAAGAGCATGCAAATCTACGTACATGGTAAAAACTTTAGATTTTTCGGTGAACCCGTTTGCTAGTTAGATGCTAATATATTTTTAAAAAATTGTTACACTATTATCGCCTCATATTTATGAACAACAATAAAAATACCAGTTAGCGTTGTCATTTTGAAATATACTGCTTTATTATTATCAAAAAATCGTACAGTGAAAAGATTAAAGTTGTATTTATACAAACGAATTAAGTTAAGTTAAGCCAAACTAGAGTAACTAATTTCAAAAACTTATGACATTTATAATATTTAGATGCTTCAATAAATTATTAATATTATTACAATAATTAATATGTTGGAAATAAACTTAAGATTTAAGAAAATTTTTAAATATTCCTCCATTGACTGCTAGACAATAACCCAGACGTTCATAAAATTGTCTTCTTACATTGTCTAACTGGTAAATTGAAATTTTATTGCATTCTGCAGAAATAGCATTTTTTAACTCATCTAGATTAGAGTAATTTTAATCCTTGTATATCAAAATGACAACGTTATGTCACGCTAACTGGTATTTTTATTGTTGTTCATAAATATAAGGCGATAATAATGTAACAATTTTTAAAAATATATTAGCATCTAACTAGCAAACGGGTTAACCGAAAAATCTAACGTTTTTACCATGGACGTAGATTTGCATGCTCTTCAATAAACTTTAATAGAATTTTTCTCTAAAATAATTAGGGAGCCAATAATTGACCCCATTAAAAATTACATGGGATTTCCTATGTCCCGCCTGGCGATGCATCACCGGTATACAGTATGCCCACGGATGGATTTACAATAAGACAAATGGACCAAAAATTAGAATGTGTAAAAATGTCGTGTATAACAACTCCTTTTGCTTCTAGAAAAAAAACAAGATTCACGTTGATAAATCGGTTTTGTTTTGTACAGGAGCTGCAAAAACTACTAAAATTTGAAAGTGGACCAAGACGAAACTGCCTTATTTTTAATAATTTAACAAAACGTTAATAAAAAAGTTTTTGAAATAGAATAAGGCTCCTATATCTGAAATTTTACATATTTTTTTAGCATTATATTTTTTTATTCATGATTTACACCTTTTTATGTAATTTACCTTCTTTTAATAATCAAAGTAATTATTCTTAAAGTTTGTCAAATATATTTAAATAGAAAAATATAATATTAAATTAAAATTATTTGTTTGTTCTGAAATTTCAGATCTTGAATTCTTATTCCAATTACAAAGACTTTTTTATTTGACATTTTGCTAAATTATTAAAAGTAAAGGCAGTTTTGTCTTGGTCCATTTTTACATTTTTGTAGCTTTTGGAGCCTCTGCACAAAACAAAACAAGTTTTTTAATGTAAATCTCATTTTTTAAGAAGCAAAAGCAGTCGCCGTACACGACTTTCTTTCACATTTCAATTTTTGGTCCATTTGTCCTTTTGTAAAATCCATCCGAGGGTATACTGTATATGTTTTTGTTTTATTCTGAATGTGAAAAAACCTATTAGAGCGCCAATTCTGACTATGGTTAGGTCCAAGGCCGGATTTAGCGGTGTGTTAAGTAAAAGTGAATGTAATTTTTTCCCGAAGAAAAATTCAAGAGCAAAAAAAGGTCCTCATTAAAAATCTTGTTTCATTTGTTCCTTGTGGGGGCCTCTAATTTTGTAGGGGCCCCGGGGCAAGTGCCCCGCCTGCCCCACTTTAAATCCGGTCTGCAAATGAAGTGCCTTAACTAATATTGATCATGTAACTTTTATTATTGGATAGAAGAGGATGATGTATTTGAAAAAAAAACTGATACTTCTCAATTGTTTTGTGTCTAAAATTTTTACTTTAGTAATGTTTTTCTGCATAGGTATAGGTTATGAACATGTATTTTTCGTAGGTATTTAGCAATTGTAGCGGCTCTAACCTCCGAGGCCGACTACGTTTTTGTGCCAGAAAGCCCTCCACCAGAGGATTGGGAAAAAGGTTATGTGATAAATTGGAACAGGTTAATAAAGCTATATTTTTTAAAGTTTTAATATTTGGGATTTTACTGAAAAATGCAAAAATTATTAAGTTAAGATTAAATCTAAAGTATCTTTAGTTTGTAGCATATTGTTGTTAAATGTTTTCAATAATGATTTGCGACAAATAACATATTTGTAAAACACTTTTATTCTTTATAACTATTATTTATAAGTATCAATAATTTTAAAAACAATTACTATATTGCTTAAATTAAAAGGTATAATTTAATTTTTGCATTGAATCAAAATGTTGTGGGTTGTTTTTATTTTGATCGGCTTACAGAGTGGCGTCTTTTTGACTGAGATCTGGTACCAAATTAACATCTAACCTGTATGTAATACTTTTTTTGTATCGTGTTTTTTAATTAATATATTTTTCCAAACAGTAGACAACAAGCTGCGAGCACGGATCCGGTTATACATTGTGAATGTCAATTATTAATTATTTTACCAATTCCAGTTATCTAGCACTGGTAGCTGCCCTAACTAGCGAGGCAGATTACGTTTTTATTCCTGAAGATCCTGCTGACATTGAATGGCCTCAAAAGCTTTGCAAAAAACTCATGCAGGTATTTAATAATATCCCGATTTTATTCATGTCTTAGTGTTGGTTAGTTTGCACTGCTTTATCTTTTTTATATTTCTCTCTCCGATGATGATTAAATAAAGGTTTATACAGTATCCGGAAAGGTGAGGTCATAAATGATAGGGGTGATAGAGTGAGCCAAAATAATGTTAGTATTTCGAATAAAAAAAAGTTCTATCATGCTTCGTTAAATCGTTCGATTTAACTTTCAAAGTTAGAATAAAGAAAACTTTTGTCAATAATAACTTTCCAACTGTTGCCACAATACCAATGATATTTGGAAAACTAAATAACCTTATACTAATGCTTCTTTCCATAGGTAAACAGCTGTTCAGTAAGTCGGGATTATACGGGATGACACCAGGGCTGGATTTAGAGGTGTGGGGGACCCGGGGCAGTAAGCCTGTGGGGGCCACCTTGGAGGAAAAAAAAGGTCCATATTATTAAAATATGTACCTTTTCTTTATTGTAGGGGCCTCTAATTTGTGAGGGCTTCGGGCACTGCCCCGCTTGCTTCCTCTTAAATCCGGCCCTGGACAAAACGGATTTTTTTATCATTTTATGTATACATTTTTTACACAAGGGACAAATTTAACATTTTTGCTTTGACCATTTAATGCTTTCATCTTTCTTCTACAAAAAAGGTATACCTTATTTGAATTGATATCATGAACCGTTTTTCATAAAATCGAATTTTAAAACCAGACATACTAGCATTTTGTTTATAATAGAAAATTTGATAAAAAAATATTGAAATGTGGTAAAATTATTAAAAATGGTGTATGTGAGCCTCTTAAACATTATAATGTAGATAAAGATTACTTTTTATAATTGAAGGATTCGGGGTAAAAACCAGTCAATTCCATTTTGTACACATACAGACAATTCGAAAAACTTTTTTTTTTCTGGTTGTGTCAAAATAATAGTTTGTTATATGTATATGATGATGTATTAGATTATTTTCCCATACTAATACTTTATTGGTATTTTTATGGACAGAAAATTCCTACAACTAACAATATGGAAAGTTTTTATTGATTTTCTACAAATTATAAAAATTGGAGTTGACTGATTTTTGCACCGAGCCCTTTAATTTTACCATATTGTTACGGACATTAAAAATGAGTGTTAGTTTATAGAATTGTATAAAGTTAGGACCTTTTAATTTAGTTTGTTAATTTATTTAAATAATTTACCTTAATTTTTCCAAGTTCTTTCATCACTTTCGAAGGTTTCCGAAAACGCCCGAATTATCCATTAATAACTTTAATGCCATCATGTACTATGGAATTTTCACGATATTTCTCGAATATTCTAGATCATTCTTTACTCTTCCACCATACTATAAAAGGGCGACTGGAAACCTCGGATCAGTTAGTACCGATTCGACTTTTGTGCTGTAAACTTCGAGACAGTGACAATTTAAGATTTTGCCGTTATTGTAACCATAGTTACGTTACATTGTTAATAAAGGTATAAAAACGAAGGCACGTGTTTTTATACGAAATGTTTTGGAACATTTGGTGTCAGAAGCGGAACGAAGTCACCCAAAGGAAGTGAAGCGGAACGAGATTACCCGAGGAAGCCGAAGTGGTTACGAAGATTGGATGCCAGTAGGAGCAAGAAAGCGGACTGAAGCTATGGAGGAAATATGTGCACTTATGAAACTAATGATAGAAAAACAAGAAGACTTTAAAAACGAAATGAAGTCCAGTTTAGAAGAAATAAAGCTTGAAATTCGAACCAGTCAAGAAGAAATGAAGCAAGAATTAAAACAGATGATGGTGAAGATCAGAGAAAATCTAAACGGGGAATTTTATAACGGTCAAGATGAAATGATGTTGCTTGAATTAAAACTTACCAAAGAGGATGTTAAAGAAGTGGAAGAACAAATGCAGCAGACTGTACAATTGGTTCATAGTCAAGTGCAACTAGTCCAAGATCAAGTTCAACAAGTCAAAGAGCAAATGCAACAGGAAGTTCAACAATTACAGCAGCAAATTAAAAATATTGCCAGTACAGGTGTAGTCTCAGGATGTGGTACTCCAGCAACTTATATGAAACCACCAACTTTTGACGGAAAGGTACCGTGGGTTACGTACCTTAGACAATTTGAAGCTGCTGCAAACGGCAACAACTGGAGCCCAACAGAAAGAGCACGAGCTCTTGTACTTGCTCTTCGAGGAAAAGCCATGGAGGTGTTAAGAAACATTCCCGAAGAAAAGTTATCCGATTATGAATCGATTATCATGTTTCTGGAGATGAGGTACGGCGAAACCCATCTACAAGAAGTCTATAAGGCGCAGCTCCATGGACGAAGACAGAAATACAACGAAAGTCTCCAGGAGTATGAAGCAGATATTGTACATCTAATTAACCTGTCATATCCAGCCTACCCGGAAAAAATAAAACAAGAACTAGCTGTTGGCAGTTTTATTGAAGGTCTACAAGATCCAGATATGAGTCAAGCATTAAGAATGGCCAAGCTTAAGAAAATTTCTGAAGCTCTTGCTTACGCACTTCAGTTTGAAACAGCAAAGCGGACATCCAGAACTCAGGCAAGACTTGGAAGAACAAACTATCCACCAAAAGATGGCAATCCAAATAATAATTTGACCAGAGTGATACAGGAGTTGCAAGAAATCATACGTAATCAACAAACTGAAAAAGACAACAGAATTACATTTAGAAGAAGAAATATCATTCGTTGTTGGAAGTGTGGTAAAGAGGGGCATATACAGAGAAATTGCTCCAGTTTTCAGGCCTCTTCCAGTAGTGCAGAAGACTCCCAGTTCAAGGGGCGAGACCTGGCTAAGTGTTACCAAGAACCATCAACAACAACAATTAGGGTATCCCGGTTACAGAACAATGGCTCCAGCTTGGTAGTATCTGGAAATATATGCGGTCGAGAATGTGAGATGGTACTAGATACTGGATCTACACATACCATCGTGAGACCAAACATCATATCCCACTGCAAAATATTCCGACCTGAGAAGAATTATATTTTGGAAACTGCCAATGGTGAAGTCATACCAGTTCAAGGCATACACGAAGCTAGAATTACTCTAGGAACAACAACATTTACACACGTTGTGTTTGTAGCCGATATAATGGACGAAGTTATTCTCGGCCTTGACATTATGAAAAATCAGAAGTTTGTACTAGACCTTCCACAACGGGTACGGAGAACTAACAATGAGAAAATTGTGATGAAATTTCCAAAAAGTAATGAAACAACAATTCGAGAAGTGGTACTTGCAGAAGATGTCACATTACCGCCAAGTTCAGAGAGCATTATTCAAGCAAGGTTTAAAGACTCAGAAAAAGGTAAAGACGTTTCGTTATACAATACGAGAAGAATCAAGGGGTTCACCGAAACTACAGAAGTCATGTAAAGTGGTGACACGGCACAATGAAAGAAGTACATCTAAAAATGCTGGACGCTATTAAGACCGTGAAGATACTTGATCGAGACGATCAAAACTTGGGAGGGGGCAATGTTACGGACATTAAAAATGAGTGTTAGTTTATAGAATTGTATAAAGTTAGGACCTTTTAATTTAGTTTGTTAATTTATTTAAATAATTTACCTTAATTTTTCCAAGTTCTTTCATCACTTTCGAAGGTTTCCGAAAACGCCCGAATTATCCATTAATAACTTTAATGCCATCATGTACTATGGAATTTTCACGATATTTCTCGAATATTCTAGATCATTCTTTACTCTTCCACCATACTATAAAAGGGCGACTGGAAACCTCGGATCAGTTAGTACCGATTCGACTTTTGTGCTGTAAACTTCGAGACAGTGACAATTTAAGATTTTGCCGTTATTGTAACCATAGTTACGTTACATTGTTAATAAAGGTATAAAAACGAAGGCACGTGTTTTTATACGAGGTGTTTTGGAACAATATTTTGATAATTTGGTTTTTTTGTATAACATTCAAAATACTGGTATGTTGGGATTTAAAATACGATGTTATGAAAAACGGTCCTTATTTGTATAGAAATGATAGAGGAATAAATCGGTCAACGCAAAATGTCAAATTTTTCACCTGTGTAAAAAATGGATACATTGAATGAAAAAAATCATCTTACTCTGTATAATTCCGACAAGTGAAAAAAATATAGATTAGATTAGATTAGGAGGTGGATTGCATATCCTCTAACACTGCAACCTGCTCAGGTTTATTGTGTGTCCTCCGTCCATAGGTTAGAGCACGCTATCCAAGCCGGTCTGTTTAATCAGACTCCACAAGCTTGAAACTGGCCCCTTGGTATATCTTGCCGCTTTAGGTTTTTCTTCACCCTGCCTTGCAAACCGCAGACGACAAAGGGCTTCGCAGTAGCACCATACGTGTTCTGCGGTTTCTTCCTCCTCCTGGCAGAACCTACATAGGTTTTCTTCTGCCAGGCCCATAGTTTCCATGTGTTTATTCAGTCTGCAATGACCTGTCAATTGACCCACTATTATTCTTACTGCCTTTCGGTTATAATTCAGAAGGTCTAAAAAAAAAATATAAAGAAGAGAGAGATTTTAGCATGTAATAACAAATAGGTGAGAACTGAGGTTGCAATTTTTTTTTTGCTGAGGTAAGGTCGAGTTAACTTCTTCTATCTCTTGTAGGTAAAGTAGTGCAACAACCAACACCACTGATAATATTTGCGTTTATGTTTCACATGTACAAAGCATTGCACAATATCTATCTAATACATTGCCTTCTACATTTTCAAGTTCTTTTCGGTTATACCTGCAGATTGAATCAGTTTCTATTGTTGATTGATCTACAAGTACCACCGAAAGAGAATCTTGAAAATATATAGGGCTACGCTTTTTAGTTAAAACTTTTAGATCTTGGGATCTGTAGTACGGGTTCTTGATGATACACTTTCTATTATGCTCTTAAAACTCTCTTCAAGGTTAATTGGCTGTAAGTAATCTTGCATTAGTTGCTCTCTTAATTTTTGCGTTTAAAGAAACGAGTCAAAATACTGTATGTTCGGTTAAAAAATACAAGATGAAATGTAAAAAAGAACCAGATTGGTAATGAGGTATTAGGTTGTCAAATATTTTTTTTTGCTTAATATTCTACATATACGTCGTACCACGTCAAAAGGTTTATAGGTGATTTTTGAAAATGCGTAAAAAGGAGATGATCTGAACCAACAACATCCCGGCTCATTGTCTAATCTCTACTTGCTAGCGTTCTACACGCTTTAGACCACCTCCTTTCCACGCATAGGCATAAGTTGCCTATGAACCTTTGAGGTGGCACGACTAAAGGTATATTTCTCAAACACTAAATTAATGCAATAGCAATTTAGTTGCATAGTTTTTGTAATTGGTACTCTTACAAGATAGGGCGCAACTAGGGGGACTAGAGGGCTTATTCCCCTCGAGATGGTGATTAGCTCCCCTCCCCCAAAAATTATTGTATAATATTAGTGTTTTCCTGTTATTTAAACTCTATAAACCCAAAAACCTACGGCTAGTTGCGCCGCTCGCTGCTACGAGATGATTATTGTGATACATTTTGTTTTTTTTATGTTTAAATTTTTAAGTTTTCTCCTCTAATATACATACATATATTACCATATTGTTTTGGCAAGAAATTTTCTTTTTTTTCTTTGTTTTTTTTTAACCACTCTAGTTATCTTTTTATACATTCTCGTATTTTTTAACTGGTATTAAAACTAAACTATTGCATGTTTAAAGCAAATCTAACTTTTTAATATTACAAACTAATATAACAGCTTACCTAACATGGAATGTGTTTTAATTTATTTACTAAACTTTCTACTCCAAACTAACTTTTTAACCAATGTGGTTTTAAGAAAAATTGTGAGCCTATAATAAAAACTAAAATTATTGTCTTTGATTTTATAAAAACTAAATTTTCTTAAAATTGAACTAATAATGCATATTTGATGATCCTAAGTTCATTTTTAACCTTTTTTATTTTGATAATTCTAATAATAATTGTCTTACACTGATGAAATTTCCCTTAGGAACGAAACGTAGGCCAACGTCTGAACATCATAATAATAGCAGAAGGCGCCATCGATCGTAACGGTCAAGCGATTACAGCGGAGCAAGTTAGAAAAGTGGTGGTTGACAATTTACATCAAGACACCAGGATAACCGTTTTGGGTCACGTACAGAGAGGCGGAAATCCTTCAGCTTTCGATCGTATCTTGGTAAGTCAAAATATATTTGACCTATGTATGTATCATACTGCCTTGTATGTCAGTTCTACTCCCAATAATTTTTATGGTATTTATTTGTGCTTTTTATATTTATTTATTTAAGTAATATACGGGATACCCCATTATAAAATTTCTTACAGATACATAAAATATTAAAAGATAAGAATGAAACATAAAATAAAATTACTTTATACATATATCACGAAATCATAGTTATAGAATCTACAAATTAACACTTACATTAATCACTTAATAGTGATCTGAACCATTGCTTTCGAAAGAGATTAAGTGAGCTTCCAAAAGGATCTATACTAGGATGAGCCTTCAAATATGCTAGGGAGCGTGAGATTGGAGCATGAAAACCATAGTTAGTCCAATGAAATTGAACTGAAAATAGCTGATTACTTCTAAGCGATCGAGTAGGGATTTTTAAACAAATTATCCCAAGAAGAACCGGACAATCAATGTTTCCATTGATTAATTTGTGAATAAAACACAAATCACTAACCGCCCTTCTAACCTCCAAAGGTGGCAGGTTAAGATGAGAGGATACTTCCTCGACCCTATCCAGCATGTTCAGTTTAAATGCACAATACTTCACAATTTTTTTTTTTTTTTTGAACATTCTCTAACTGGGTTTTATAGATATTATAAAAGGGGACCATATCATAGATGCATATTTAATGTGAGATCTTACAAGAGTACAGTAATCGCAGTGAATTCACTGACAAATCCGCACCCACCCTCAAGATAAAACCCAACATTTGTAAAGCTTTCCCCGCAATATGCTTGTAGTGCTCTCTAAATGTAATATGTGAGTCAAAAAATATCCCCAAGTCCTTAATGTTTTTTACCTCTTCCAATAGGTTATTTCCCACTATGTATCTCTGATCTACTTTCTTGTTTTTTTATAAAAACTTATACAGCAACATTTTGCTACATTAAGTGATAAATCATTATAAATATTGCTGGTTTTAAATTGTTCTAGTATATACTAGGCTACGTGTTCAACCTATTCCCAAGAAAGGATCTAAATCTTTTCCATCTTACTATAGACCAATTTCACTTCTCTCAGTTCTTTGTAAAGTAATGGAGAAATTCATTAATTTACGAATCCTTAAGTGTTTAGAAAAGCACAAAATTTTGCATGAGCTACAGCAAATTTTCTTTCCTTTATATCACACTGCTGGAATAAGTCTCTTGAGTTTCTAGGGAGTCCCAGATCCTTGCTGTTAATATATTCAAAGCCTTTGACCAGGTCTGGCATGCCATGCTCCTTAATAGACTTCCCTCCTATGGTCTTTCAAATAAACTCTGTACTTGGCTCTCTAGTTATCTTTCTGACCGACGTATATCAGTAATTGTGGATGGCCACTCTTTTGTTTCTTCTTCACATCATCGGTCTTCTCTCGTCCACAACTAATTCCATTTATAGATTTGCCTACGATAGTACCCTTCACTCCAATTTTCAGGTTACTTAACCAATCTCTAAACCTGATTTTGGATTTCACAGGACCTTAATTTAATATTGGATTCGGGTGCCAAAAATCCCGTCCATTTTAATGCATCCAAAATACAATAATGTTTCCTGCCGCGAAGAGTCATTAAATACTCATCCTTTACTTATGAGCGGCCAAGTTTTGCAGAGCAATGACACCTTTAATCTTGTGCTGGTCACATTTGAGAATAACCTTAACTGGCATAAACATATTGTATCTATAGCCACGGCAGCTTTAGAAAAGCTTGGATTTCTTTTTCCCCTTCTAATGTATACACTTTGCAGCAGAAGACATTTTTTGGCATACAAAAAAATATTTTACCAGTGTCGTTCATGAGGGGTTTGGTTTAATATTTAAAAAGAAATGGTACGCCACTGCATTTTCTAAAATAAAAAAATTGTTTTAAATCCCCATTAAGTTTAGAACAAAATTGATCTCTTAACTTTTTTTGTTTAATGTACGGTTTTCGCGTAAATAAATGGTTTTCATTTTTCGGCATGGTCAAATTCCTATCTAATTAAATAATAAATAACGAAAGTTAATTTTTAATGTAGAATTTCATATTAGAAATACAAAATGACCATGCCAAAAAATAGTTTCTATTGATTTACGCAAAAACCATACACTAAACAAAAAAGTCAAGAGATCAAATTTGTTCTAAACTTAATGGAGATTTAAAAAATGTTTTTATTTTAGAAAAATGCAGTAGCGTACCAATTTTTTCTTAAAAATATTTACCTTAAGCCCCTCATGAACGACACTGGTAATTTTTTTCTTTCATTCCAAAAAACTTCTTCTGGTGCAGAGGGTGCGTCCCCCAAATTTTATAAAAATATCTGAATGGGTATAACAAATAAAAAAACAATATTTTTTAAAAAATTTATACACCCCGTAGTTCAAAAAATCAGACGTTTAGGACATACTTTCATATAAAGTTTTTTTTTTGTTTGGTGGAAAATCACCTCCTTAAATTTTTAGCATTTGTTTAGAAACACCCTGTATAAAAAATGATTGTTTAAAAATTATACTTATTTAATGGCCGACTGTGTTTAAAATACAACTTAAAATTGTGTTTAATGTAAGCTTTTATCTTAGGGTTCCAGAATGGGTGCAGAAGCTGTGATGGCATTAATGGAGTCTGACGAAAATAGCGAACCATGTGTCATATCGTTGGACGGTAACCAAGCCGTCAGGTTACCATTGATGGAGTGCGTAAAACAGACTAAAGCTGTGGCTCAGGTAAGAAAGAATTGGCCTTTAGACGCAATACATTTTATTATTTAAGAGGTCACATGGGTTCAAAAATTTTAAAAAAAACGTATTTTGTTATATTGATTCAAATTTTTTTATTTATTAAACCACGAGCCCTACAATAAATAACAATAAATAATAGACACAAAAGTATCCGCGCAATACGTTAGTTCCAATCCGTTACGTTAAACTTCTCAATACAACACACTTATTCGTATCGCGATCGGTAACGTATCCCGACTTTGGTATGTCTTACTCTATCTATCTCTTTGTTTTATGGTTCTGATACTAAGTCAGTTCGCCAGTTCTCCTGTTCCGGTCATATAAGCTATTGCTTATAAGCTTTCCCGGCTTTGTCCGTGGAAAATCTGGATAATCGAGCTCGAAACTCCCAGACTTTCCTAGCATATGAATAAGAAACACTTCTAACAATCAACAACAGCGATGAACTTCTGAACATGCATAAATTGTGGCTGTCAAGCCAGAGGCTGCTACTGGTATCGCGCATAACCGTCACTTTCACTACTGACGTTTTTCCGCAAGGCATGCGCACCTCCTCGACCATACAAAGACACCATGTGTTCAACACCAAAACGTAAAAACTTCAGGCTTTAGAAATTTTCACTCACAGCGCTTACCCCAAAAGAAAGAAGCCCCAATTTAGCGTGACTCTTTTCTCGATCCCCAAGGGTACAGCTACGCTCGTACAACGCCTTTAGCCCCCTACCCGGGAAGTCTATGTAGACTTCTACGTAAACGTGAACCGCACTACTTGAAGACCGCGGAAAGAGAGACTTTGGTATGTCAAAATTAGAAAAGAAGAAGATTCATAACCATAAAATTTTATTGATTGATTGATTGACACGTGAGTTAAAAGCAAAAAGTTAGAAACATTGGATCCAAAATTGCATCCATCATTAAATTAAACACATATTAAAGAGCAGTTGAACCACAGTAAAATCACGAAAAAAACTGTTGGAAAAAACTATTAGGTATCTGTTTGACACCTGTTAGGTTCGGATATAAACCCTGAACAAAATTGGTTTAGGTGATTGCATAAAGAATTTTAAATTAGGTTACGTAAGTATGTTTTTAACCTTTTTTTGATCGCCGACGTATTGTTTGTCATTCCGTATAAGGATAGGTATAAAGCCGGCTGTCCATGAGAGCGGTTTTCCGCTCGCTGATGATAATTCAGCGTTCTGATTGGTTAGTGCAAATTTAAAATGTTTTTTCCGCCACAGGGTTGCCAGATTAGGGGATTTTCCCCAAAAATCAGGGTATTTTTTTGAGTTCTTCTGGGGAAAATAAGTTTCATTGGGGAATTGAAGGAGATTTATGATTTCATCACTATACTATCCAAACTGCAAACTTTTCAATCAATATGCTTGAAATTCTAAATAAATTCTAATTTTTATTAAATCAAATTATTCCCAATCTATTATTTATTAGTGGCGCGTAGCGCTATCTCATGTTAATGCATTAAACAAATTACCTAACTATTTGTTTTGTTAAAATTGCTTATTAGTGGCACCATCTCATGTTGATGCATTCATCAAATTAAACAAGAAAATTAGGATTCTATATTATCGACCCAGCAGCGTTCGGCGTGTTTTTGGTATGGATCCGTAGTTTTGGTATCGATAACCCTGCCTGGCCTCGGATTCCCAAACGCGTCTTTTATTTACTTTACTGTAGCCGTTGTGTCGAACAAATGAGCTATGTTATAGCTATATTTTAATTAGTTTTTAAAGTAATAACATAATGTCTAATAAATACAGAAGTGTGGGGATTTTTTCGTTAGAAAGCCTATTTTTGTGGATTTCATGTGCATGAAGAACACATTTTATTTTCAAAAAATTGGTTGATTATTAATAAAAAATGGGGATTTTTGCTTTTAAGTCGCAAATTTAGGGGATTTTTAAATATCAATTGGGTAAATTGCGCTGACTGATCTGGCAACCCTGGCCAATCACAACGCTGAATTATCATCCGCGAGCGGAAAACCGCTCTCATGGACAGCCGGCTTAAGTGTGCATATTTATAATGTTGCTTTTTGTCTCTAATATTGTTTTAACCAAGTCAAAATGAAATTACTTTAAATGATACTAGGCATCAAAATAGTTAAACAATTATTTTTAAAAAACTAGACTCTAGTAGTTTTTTTTTAATTAGGCTATGGCTGAGAAAGAATGGGCCAAAGCAGTTCAGCTAAGAGGAAAATCTTTCCAGAGGAACTTAGAAACTTATAAGCTTTTGACTCGTCTGAAACCTCCCAAGAGTGCATTTGACGAAAGAGGAAAAGGAACGGTAAGTCTTACAATTATAAATATTTTTTAAAGAGTTTTATTTCCCTTAACCAAGTCGTAGATTTTTATTTAACAAAACTAGTATATTTAAGTTGACTATTTACTTAAAATTTGTTGTGTCTTGTTAATTTTGAAGAGTTTTTGCATTTAATTATTTTAAAAAAGTAGCAGCAATTTAATGGATAGATTTTAACTTGCAAACTGTGTAATTTTACAACTAAACAGTAAATGGTTTACTCTTTGACGTAACCAGGGTGGGGCAAGGACCAGAATGTTTGGGCTTAGCCTCGCCGATGAGATTACTTTCTGCTGCCCGGTGTGTTTTGATTGTGATTTTCTTTTGCTCACCAGTCATTTAATTTTTTTATTAATACGAATGGAAAATTATTTTTTAACACATTTAAAATTATTTTTTAATCATAAAACTAAAGTACTAGATACATACAGGATGTCATTTACATTTTACCATCCATATTTAACCATAACCAAAAAGGATAGAAAAAAACCTCATCCATAAAAGTTTAATACATTTTCATTTGTATCTTTTGACCAAAAAAAAGAAGCAAATGAACATCAAAAACTCAAGAAAAATGAAGGGTTAAACTTTTTTAAATGAAACACCCTGTATATTATATCACCATTAAAACGGCCCTTTAAAAAGCTTTGCAAAAATACCACCTTTCATATACAGTATTGGCCATAATACTTGGAACTTTTAAAAACTTAAAATATTTTTGCTTGGTTTTCAGTTATTGTAAAATCCTATAAACTAAATTGTTGCATGCTACAGACCAAAGATAGGTAATGCTAGTATATTCATAAATTCACTAGCATTTGATCTTTGGAATCAAAAATTAAAAAAGGCTGGACAAAATACTTGGAACAAAATCTTTTTAATTCTATAAAATATGTAAAACTCACATTTCTTAACCTAAATTATTATATTAATATTTAGTGTGATAACCTCTTGCATTAACTACTGCTTGCATTCTTCTGGGCATTGATTCAATTAGGTGTTCTATTATTGTTCTGTCTATACTGGCCCAGGCTTCAATAAGTTTTTGAAATAACTCGTCAGCATTTTTCACCGTTCCAGAGTCACGAATTTTACGATCCAGATGTTCCCATAAATTTTCGATCGGATTTAAATCCGGACTTTGAGCTGGCCACTGTAATAATGTTATTTTTCTTGCTCCAACCATTCTTTTACCAATTTTGAAGAGTGTTTAGGATCATTGTCATGTTGAAACACAAAATTAACTGGCATTGATTGAAACGTGTAGGGCTCCATTACATCCCGCAGAATATCACGATACATGAACCGGTCCATTTTTCCTACCACTCGATGAAGAGGTCCCGTACCATACCAAGAAAAGCAACCCCACACCATCACATTACCACCTCCATGCTTAATTGTTGGACGAATATACTTTTTATTTAATCTTTGGCCCTTTGGTCGCCGAACATGCACTATTCCGTCACTAGAAAATAGATTATATTTGGATTCGTCGCTGAACAGTACTTTTTTCCAATCCTGCACTGTCCAGTTAAGGTGATCTAATGCAAATTGTAGGCGTAGCTTTACGTTCTTCTTCCGCAGTAAAGGTTTTTTGCAGGTCTATAGCTCTTAAGGCCACTAGAACATAGTCTTCTTCGTACTGTCCTTGCTGAGATATTGGAAGGCTCACTTTCATTTACTATTTGCAAAATTTTGGAGGAAGATAAAAATGGATCATTATGAGCAATATTTAAAATTCGCTTATCCATGCGGGCTGTAGTAGCTTTAGGCCTTCCAGAACTTTTTCCTGGGATCACATGACCAAATATTTTGTATCTTTTAATGATTCGTGAGACGGTGTTCTCCGGAACTTTCAATCTTTTAGAAATATTACACTGCTTAATACCCTGTTTATAAAAGTATATAATTCTTTGGCGAATATCGCTAGAATAGGATTTTCCTTTTGCCATCTTATATATTTATATCACAAATAAATTAAATTTATTGCCAATTCTTATAAATTTAACTGATCTTAACACTGGCTATTCAAAAACTGCAAATAAAATACATATTTACAAGTATAGATAAAAAATTCCAACCATTTTGACCAGGACAAAAAATAAAAATATTTCTTATTGTATGAACAAAGATAAGTCAGAAATATATTCTGTGGTATTTTGTTTATTTAGAGATATGCTACTTGTTTGAATATATAGTAATGCAAAATACTTTTACAATACTAGTAACATTTACAAAATTTAAATATTCCAATCATTATGGCCAATACTGTATTTATCTTTAATCTGAAAAATTATTTTTCTTATACCTACCTACGGCACTAATCTAAAACTGTAGATTTAATGGAAATTACATTCCAATTTGAATGGTCATATTTCCGAAACTATTAAAGAGAGTAATGTATTAAATGTTGCATTTTTATAGCTTGTTAAAGGACCTTTTTAATAATGATATAATATACAGGGTGTCTCGTTTAAAAAAAGTTTTTTATGCTCATTTATTTCTTTTTATGCTCAAAAGATAATAGATAATAAAGTATGAAATTTTATACAGGACGTTTTTTTCTATCCTTTCTGGTTATGGTTAAAAGTGGGTGGAAATATATAATTAAAATTCCTGTACATTAGACTGGGCTAAAAAAACAAACAATTTTTTGTTTTATCGGTACTGCAAAAATATTGTTCATCAAGACGAATAAAAGATATCCTGAAATTTTCAGTCTTTAATATTAACATTAAGAGATGCATCCTTAGAATTATTGATTTTTCAACAATTACTGCATCTTTTATACAAAATCTCTGAATCAGTCAATCTTGAACCTTCGACCAATTCATATTTTTAACAAATAATTATTCTTAAGGGAAATTGTATGCTCTACAAAAAAGGTTCCTTAACATTTTTCGATAAATTCATTCCTTGTAAAGTTATTCAATGTTGAATTAAATTTTCATTTCAATTTCAACATTGATTAACTTTGCGAGGAATAAATCACTGATCTCGATGGATTGCCGATGTAATAACCGCCGCGAAACAAAAGTTACATTTCATGGGCGAAAAAACCGGTTTGTGCGCAAGCCAGTTGAGGGTAAACCCACCTGGCGCCAAACAAACTATCTGCATTATCGAAAAGAATTTGTCGACGGCGTCCTGGTTCTCTGTTCGAAGTACGGTAGCTAATGACCGTCACGGTCAGAGCCGCGTAAGAAGGGTACGGGGTGCCAATGTTTATATTTTGCCACGGCTTTTAAGTGCGCATGTTCGTCCACCCATTCATTTGTTTACTGCGCGAGGTCGTAAAAATTCGAGAAATGCTTCTTGCCACTGCGGATCTAAATGTAGGTTATCTATGGAATAAATTCGTCGAAAAATGTTAAAAAACCGTTTTTTAGAGCATAAAATTTTTCTTAAGAATAATTATTTGTTTTATAAAGATATTAATATTTATGGTAGTTTCAAAAAATCCAAAATTTAAGTGACAAAATTAAAAAAAATAATGTTTAAGGCGCGATTACAAGAAAACGGCTCGTTCAACGGAATTTTACTAGAAGAGTTTTTTTGTAGACGTTATAAGCATGCATATTCACATAATCTACTCTAATTATTAATGTAATTTTTATCATTTTTTTCTGCTTAACCTATAATAAGGAGGAGAAGTGTACACTTAAACAACAACAGGTAGATTTTTTGTATTTTAATTGTGAACTTGTACCGCAAAAGCATTTTAAGCTTAAAAATGTATATGAATATCGTTTGGTATTGTGGTCCTGGCATATTATAGGCTAAAATCAGCTTTTTATTTGCTTAAGTTGTCTTATGATTTTAACATAGGAAATCCCATGTAAATTTTAAGGGAGTTAATTATTGGCTTCCCTGTACATTTTACAAAAAAATGTAAGATAACTTTTCGAAGAGACCAATATAACAAACCCTCGTGCCAAGTTTCAAAAAATTATATGTGTGAATTTTGAATTATTCATTTAAATGTAATTACAAAATTATCAATCAGGAACCTGTAAAATGAATGTTGTCACTGACATGAGGAAAAATGTGAATAAATCAGTGACAGCTTTATAACAAATTGTTGGCTGGTGGCTGCTGTCTGTTTGGTTTTACCTGAACTGAAAATTTGGTAATTTTGAAATTACCTTTATTTATATAATTCAAGATTCGCCTAATTAAATTTTCTTCAACTTGGTACGAGGGTTTTTCATATTGGTCTCTTCAAAAGTTATCTTACATTTTTTCTTTTAAATGTACGGAGGAGCAAATAATTAACCCCCTTAAAATTTAAATGGGATTTCTATGTTCTGCTTAGCCATGCACCACCCGGTATAACTTATTCCCCAGTTAGCGTATAATATTGTTAAAACATATTTAGCATGGGGGCTTTATAACTGGTGGAGACAACTCTTATATTTATTTCAGTTATTATTTGCTTTTTCTTTCTAATGTTATGGGTCCATAAATCGTGGCTATATTGGGCATTTTTTTACCTAACGAGACCAGTGTATGAGATTTTATGTATGATTACATTCTAAATAGATTCCAATAATTTTTTTGTTGCATTCAAAAATCCCCCTTCACCATACCTACTATTATAATTATTAGAGGCTAATTGACAATAATACTGCAATAATAAAATATTACAGACATAACTACAATTATTCTAATTTCCAAATTTAAAATTTTTATAGCAAATTATGAAACTTATCTACACATTTAAAAAATAATCAATGGGCAAATACCACTTAAAGAAGTCCTTAATTTAGGCGGTATTGACGCATGACGAGTAGCAAAATATAAGTTGTCAATTTATCTTGTGTTAAACTTTTTCTTCCATAGCAACTCTCTTAGACTAATTTTTTGAACGGCACAAATAGGATTGTGCAAATATTTTTATGTTAAATACTAACAGATTTTTCTTATGTTTTTTGGTGGATTATAGCGAGATTCCATGTGGGGTTCGGTGAGTATATTTTAAAAATAGCCCACACTACACCGCTATGAATATATATGAACACACTTCTTAGAATGTGTTTTTTTGCTTGTTATGCTTCATTTTTCTTTCTGTGTTTAGAATGGAATTTTGTAGAACAATGCACATTTAGTGAAGTGGTAGGAAATAGAAAAGCACCGAAACCCGTTTCCCTGTTTTTAAATATTTCCCTTTTTTAACTTTTGTTATACAATTAAGAAAGTTTTTTAGAATTAGAATCTCTTTTAGCCCCGTAGTCGGTCATACGGTAAATAAAGTATATCGAGCATTATAAGAGCTTTGTTACCGTATGTTTGGAGGTTCGCCAGATGAACTGTGAAGGGATGCATGAGAGTCGAACTTTTTGTTATTATTTTGTAAGCTGCATTGATTAATTTTTCTCAGCAGAAATCGCAGAAATACCCATATAAATTAGACAGGTTCTTATAGCTCAATCAGCTCAAACTATCAGGGAACGAGGCTTTTAGTGAAAGTGGGGTCTTAATACTGCGATTTAGGATAGAATCAAAAGGGCTAAATGTTGTGGTTAAATCCATTTTTCCGATATGGGAAGAGCATTCTAAGTTGTATTCGATCAGGGTATGTAGAAAATGAACAAATTGAAAGGAGAGAAATATTTTTTTACTCAAATTAGAAGTTTAATCTTTCTGCAAGATGCTATGGCTTTGGATAAAGAATGACCTCTCTGGTGGCAGAAGTAACCGATTCAATCCTCGGCCGAAGAGATATTTTAGGTAGAAGTTATTTCAAAAATAACGTCCGTGGTGGCACTACTGCTTGTCTAAAAGGTGCTGTGAAATGCAAAAATTGCATGTTTCAGTACTCGGGTAACATTGACGGAACAGGGGAAAAGATGGGTTAAACATCTAATAACCCAACTCTTATGGTAATCTGGGTTCTGGGCATAAACCTTGGTGGAATGTCACAAAGATTTAAAAAAAAAAGTGGTAATGCATTTGAAGGCTAGAAAAAACACGCTAATTTGTAAAGAAAAAAGGTTTTTAAAAGGATACAAAAGGAAATGCTATCGACTTGTCATTTGTGTTTTGTTAATAACTTAAAGGTTTTAACATTATTTTAACAAAATTTGTTGGTACTTACTTTTATAAAAAATAAGTTAAGGTTATAGTTTAAATTTTTAGAATGTAGGGTGTGTTTATAGTTAAAGATAAATAACTTTTGTCTGTTGTAGGACGAACTTTGTTGTTTTTAACCATTTTTGGTAGTAATTATGTTCAATTGTAGATATTTTGTTAACCCAGGAATCATTAGTACAATTCTTAAATCCGATAAGAACTGAACAGTGTCACAATGTTTGCTTTTTCCGTATTAAAAAAAAAACCTAAGATTTTTTCATACAATCCTGAAAAAAACTAGAAAATGATTTTATTCGAAAGAGAGATATAACAAAATTAACATTTTTTTATTAAAGGCCCTTTTTCTTGGTCCGTTTGTTAACATTCCTTAGAATCTAACAGGAAAAATACACAAGATAGGTATTTCCCAAGGAAAATAAATTCGATCCCTTTTAAGCCTATGTTCGCTAAATTTTGTGACGTAATCTTTTTCCGTAATTTTTTGTTTACAATCGTACAAGGTTTTTTCGAGGTTTTGTTGTTATTTTTTTGCTCTTTAGTCATTGGACTTCTATATATGTTTATTTTTTGCTGTTTATAGTTAAATTGAGTAGTTATTAGTACTGCAGTTACAGAGAATTTTAAAACCTGTAAACAGGGGTCACTGACCTTTGGATATTTTTTTACCGGGAATTTACGTTTAAATCGGTATTAAGGGTAAGATACGATTTTTTAAAATGTTTTTTAGTGATTTTATTTTATGGTATGCAAGTATTGGTTTATTTTGTCAGAAAAAAATAATATTATGGCAAAAAGGTGACGTCACAAACATAACCTATATTTTCGAACAAATGTAAAAATCGAGCACTCCTTATTAAAAAGTTTATCTTCCTTGGGTATTTCCATTTTTTTTACTGGATACCCACAAATATTGTCCTGTTCAGACCTCGTTGGATGATCCTGTTCATATATTGTGGGGTAATACTCTAATAAAATCATTTTTTTTAGTAAAAATCCAAGCGGAAATACTGCTTTCTAGCTAGGCATGCTGCAACCGCTTAAATTTTTTGTTTCCAAAACAAAACCTTAAAATATCTTTACTCTTTGCCATTTTTTTCTACTGTATCTTTTCTATAAAGCTGTTATCTAAGAAAGAAACCTAAATTTTTGATTTCACATGAGGCAGCACCAAGATATGATGGCCACCGTAATTTACCTTTTGTTCAAAACGCTTCCGAATAATTGCTGCCACTTTCGTATTTTTATAATTTTAACAAAAATGGTACCACAGTATTCTTTTAATATTATATTTTAATGTACAGGATTTTTATTTATATTTTGTCACCCACTTTTAACTACAATATAACCAAGAAGGATAGAAAAATTGTCTTGTATAAAAGTTTTAAACTTTTTCATTTAAGAGCATAACTAAAGAAACAAATCAACATTATAAACTTAAGAAAAATGAAAATATTATTTTGTTTTAAATGGAACACTCTATATATTGTTACCATTAAAAAGGTATTTTAAAAAGCTTTACAAAAATACCACATTTAATATATCTACAGTTTTTGAAATAGAAGCACCTAAATCTGGAAAACGGTAGATATAATAGAAATTACATTCCGATTTAAATAGTCATATTTCTGAAACTATTAAAGGTAGATATATCCAATATAAAATTTTTGTAAAGGTTTTTAGTAGACCTTTTTAATGGTGACATAATGTAGGAGTTACCTCTTTATTTTCCTTGAGTTTTTGATGTTTATTTGTTTCTTTTGTTATGCTTAAAAGATAATAAACGAAAAAGTATAAAATTTTTGTGCAAGACGTTTTTTAATCCTTCTTGGTTATAGATAAAATTGGGTCACAAAATATAAATAAAAACCCTGTGCCATTGAGATTAATAAATACATTGTGACTGTGTCGTTAAAGAAATTGAAAAAAAGTACCTTTTTGCGCACAAATTAACCATACCCCTCCTTAAAACATAGTAGATATGGTTTATTAATTTTGATGGTGGTCTAAATGAGAGGAATCCATCATTTTGTGTGAAGACTGAATCGCCGACAACGAAAAAACTAAATAAAAGAAAAATCGAAACGTATTAACGTAAGTCATAATAGCTTCGAAAATATCCATTATCTTGTAAATGCTTGTTTTTTTTATTCCTCTTACAAATATCTTCCCTGCCTTTTTCCCTTTCGCTTTTTTTTCTTTCCCTTTAACGTATTCTTAAACGTTTTCTTCCGATTTTTAGGAAGGCTACACCATGGCAGTTATGCACATTGGAGCTCCCGCCTGCGGCATGAACGCAGCGGTACGATCTTTCGTACGTAATTGTATTTATAGGGGTGATACCGTGATGGGCATTCATGATGGTATCGAGGGGCTTATCGCTGGAAACATCAAGCATATGAGTAAGTGTTAATATTTATCCTACCTAATAAAGGGTTGTCCTACTAAAACGCGCGATGTAATTTGTAAATAAAACAAAAAGTTTTCAGAGTATTCTCTTATTATTTTTTATTATAATGAAAGAACCTATGGAAATTATGTGTGAAACAAAATATCGGCCAAATGCTCGCCACGGCTGCGGTGGCGAACCTCTATGGTCCATATTTTCAATAACTCCGAGACATAATTCAGATTCAAAGTCCTTGATGTGCCGAATTATCTTATCCTTTTGGTCAGGAAATATTTTTGGCTTATTGACGTACACTTTCTTTTAAATATTCCCAAAGAAAGAAGTTGAAAGGTGTTAAAACACATATTCATGGTGGCAAATTAACATCGCCACGACATGAGATTACACGGCTATTAAATTAGTAGTGTTACGGACATTAAAAATAAGTGTTAGTTTATAGAATTGTATAAAGTTAGGACCTTTTAATTTAGTCTGATAATTTATTTGAATAATTTACCTTAGATTTTCCAAGTTCTTTCATCAGTTTCGAAGGTTTCCGAAAACGTCCGAATTATCCATTGAGAACTTTTATGCCATCCTGTACTATGGAATTTTCACGATATTTCTCGAAGATTCTAGATCATTCTTTACTCTTCCACCATACTATAAAAGGGCGACGGAAACCTCCGATCAGTTAGTATAGATTCGACTTTTGTACTGTAAACTTCGAGACATTGACAAGTGAAGATTTTGTCGTTGTTGCAACCATAGTTACGTTCCATTGTTATTAAAGGTATAAAAACGAAGACACGTGTTTTTATACGAGGTGTTTCGGAACAGTAGTAAAAGAACCATTGTTTCGTTGGTTGTGTGGCAAGTGGTACCATCCTGTTGAAACCACCCAAGCAGCAAGCTGTCGTCTTATTGACGTCTCTTTTTAGTCATTTTTGATCACATTTGGTCAGCAAAGAAGTCATAAGATGACGACAAAATGACGTTGAATTGACCTCTCTAAGTCAGACAAAAGACGTCTCGTTAATGACGTCTTTAATATGACGAAAAATTGACGCATATACTTTTTTTAAAGCTAAAATGATACGATATTTTATTTAAAAATTGAAATAGAAAAAAACTCCTTACTGCTAGCAATTTCCTTGCACTGCAAGGTCTTCGGGACAATGCCCAACCTGGAGATGCAGATCTTTACACTAGCTGAAGATATTTCTTTCAAAGCTAACCAACCGCAGTCTGGTCTCGTACTATTTTGGTCTCATCGGTGCGGTGTAGGCGATAAAAAGCGAAGATATTGAATAAACGTAGTAGTTTATTGTCCATTGCGCCATTTATCGGTAGAGTTTTTCCTATTTTAATTTTCTAAAATTATTAGTCTTATTTTTCTCTCATATGATATTTCGGTTGGATTTTGACACAAATCATATAATTTCACAAAATTTTTCTGGCGGGTTTTCTAAACATGACGTCATTAGATTTTATGAGCTAGTATGACGAAAAAATGACGTCATAATTTTGGTCTGATAACGTCCTATGACCAAAAATGACTTAAAAATGACGTCATAATGACGTAGCTTGCTGCTTGGGCACGTGTGCACACTGTAAGACACCGAATCTTTGGACTCCAAAGAAGAGCTGTGCGTATTGTTGCTGGGCTTGGATATCGAGATGACACCAGGGAGGCTTTCAGACGTGAAGGAATCCTCACATTGCCTGCAGCTTTTGCACTGGAAAGTATCCTATATATTCGAAGGCATTTAGATCAGTATGAAACTCACGCCGACTTGCATGGCTACAGAACAAGAAACAAAAATAATATATATCCCATCAACATAAGGTTAAAAAGGACCCAAACTGGTATAAACTACTTTGGCATAAACTATTTTAATAAACTGGACGAATCAATAAGGATGTTAACTCCAACAAAACTAAAGTCGGAACTCAAAAAGCTATTTTTGCAAGTTTCTCCTTTCTCCTTGGAAGAAATTGATAGGATTGTTTCCGATTATTCAGTAACTTAGTATAACTTTGTTTGTTCCTAACGTTTTCATTTGTTCATTTATATCTTTAATGACTATTTGTACTTGTTCGTTACCGATGATCTGTGCACTATGTATTATATACCTGCTTGTTTTTAGTTTTAAGTCTTATTTTATATTTACTATTTTATATGACGTATGTAAAAATTGTAATATTTATTGACATTAATTAATAAACTAAACTAAACTAAACTAAACTAAACTAAACATATTGTCCAGATCCATATTCTCAATTTCTGACCACAAGAATCACGGTTACTTCTTGGCTTACCTAATTTTTAAAGATGTACGACCCGATGACGCAGCCCATAAACCGCACCAAACGGTCACTTTTTGTGGATGGATCGGCTTTTTAACAATCACCCTTGGAGTTTAATTTTCTCAATTCAATTCTGCTTGTTAATGAATCCACGAAGAATGAGATCATTCGGCACATGCAATAAGTTGATATTTGCCTATTTAAACCCAAAAGATGTCAATATTTTTTGTAAATTTAAATATAAATATTTCGCCTGCTTGTGATGTTAAATCCGTGAAAAAAATCTACATCCAAACATGTTAAAATCTAAATTACTCAAAACAAGTAAAGGTGATATTACACCTTTATCAACTGACGTCTTTAAAGGTACGAGCATATACAACAGCAGTCTCAGTGAAATTAAAGAAGCAGCGCACGTAAATGCGGACGGTACGCACCGGATTTAAAAAAATCCCGCGAGAATATAGCAACTTAAATTAAAATCTGGCCGATCCCGTTTCATATGTGCGATACAGATCATAAATTATGTTATTTTACAAGTATTTAAGCCAATTTCTACCTGGGGGTTTTAACCCAAGGGTTTCCATCCCCAGTGGAAAAGCGCTGACATTAAGGTTTCACCTATGACTTGACTCGCATGTGCGTGTGTGTCATTTAATTTCACTAAAACTATTTTTTCGATCCATACCGTCCGTCCGATGCCGTCATAACTTAATTGTCATAAATCCCTCCTCTATTATAATAAAAAAACATCAAGATAATTCTCTGAAAACTATTTTGTTTTATTTACAGTTAAACATCATTCGTTTTGGTTGGACCACCCTTCATTATTGCATATATTTGAATTTTTACCCTATCGGTGCTATATCTGATTGTTTTAAAAATTTTTGGCGAGATAGCGTTTATCACCTTTAAATATCAACTTTGTATTATAAAAGTTATATTTAGAGTTGACATCGTGAAGTTGTCATCGATTTACAACGGATGTGATCATTTCAAACTAGAATGAAACACGTTTAGCCGTATTAATCGTAACCCGGAGTAAAAGCCATTTATTTAAAGACTTTCTTTTTTTTAGACAACCAACTATAGTAGTTGTATCTACCAGGTTACTGAATAGTTTTTTGTCATTAAGGAGCATCTACACCCAAAGAATTTCTACCTTTTATAAGTGTTATCTGTAACAAGACTCAAGAATATTATATTTTTTAGACTGGTCTGATGTGACTGGATGGGTCGGACATGGTGGTGCTTACCTAGGTACCAAGCGTACCCTGCCTGGTCATCGCATGGGTCTTATAGCTTCCAGGCTCACAGAGTTTAATATTCAGGCTCTTTTAATTATTGGTGGTTTTGAGGTAAGTTAAAAGCACAATTAACCTTTTTACAACCTTTT
Source organism: Listronotus bonariensis (assembly GCA_014170235.1). Lineage (NCBI taxonomy): Eukaryota > Metazoa > Arthropoda > Insecta > Coleoptera > Curculionidae > Listronotus > Listronotus bonariensis. The sequence continues at coordinate 233,497 of JACEGR010000470.1, read as the reverse complement.
TAAAAAATGTGGATTTTTAACTTTAAGTTTAAAAATTTATTTTTATATGAATTTATGTAATATAACACTAATCACAACATCACTAATTTTAGAATTTATCGGTTTGCAAATAAACTTAATAAAAAATTATTGCAAATTAATAATAATAATGAATTTGGGTAACTCAGAAATTTAAATCATACAATTTATACGGCCGTAGAAAAATGGAGGATGCAACACAGGTAATAAGTTTCTTTTTACTCAGAATCGCCAAACTCGCCTAACGGCTCGTCCAGTCTCGTGCTTTTTGTAAACATTACAATAAAATATTAAGTAACGATTTTTATTATATAAAAGAGTGGCCTAGTAAAAGTACCTTTAAATTTTTTTATTATAGGCCTTCCAAGCTGCTCTTCAATTCACTGAACACCGCGACGAACACCACGCCTTCCGCATACCCATTATGGTGATCCCCGGTACCATTTCCAACAACGTTCCCGGTACTGAGTTTTCACTCGGCTGTGACACTGCCCTGAACGAAATCACCGAAATCTGTGACCGTATCAGACAGTCTGCTCAGGGTACCAAGAGAAGGGTGTTCATTATTGAGACTATGGGTGGATATTGTGGGTAAGTTTTAAAAGGTCTTCAAAACACCAAACGGCGACGTTTATAAATTACCACCTTATAGCCATGGGACCATGCAAAGAAATGCTCCTTTTGAAATTATAAACCCAACTTTTAACCCTAGAATACTTTTCCTCCATCTCTCATGCTGAAATTTATGCTGTCGATATCTGCGCAACCAAATGCGCCAAAAAAGGCAGTGAGGAAATATCTACAGCGAACAGTCAGCCAGACTAAGAATGCTGACAATTACTTAACTGGCCACAAACCACAGAGTAGTTCTGATGTGGGTATCAGGACATGAAAGAGTGAAGGTTACGAAATTGCCGACCAACTGGCTAAACTGGGTGCACGGGCCCTGTTTTACAGATGGGAGAGCTTTTCTGCGAAATAATGAGAGATAAACCTAACTTACAAAAGAACTTACAGAATGGAAACACAGGCAAAAAACTGACTGGAATAATGCTCCAGGACAAAGGCAGACGAAGAGATTCATCACAATTGCCTACATACACTAAATAGCTATTAGAATTTAAAAAAGAACGAACTCAGGATAGTCACTAAATTACTGATAGGAAGGATCAGTAGTTTATTCCAATACACCCTAAATATTTAAGTTTAAGTCATGCGCATACAAAAACTAAGGAAACCCATGACGCTAAATAGGAATTTTCTTAAGCGTCATAGAGACCTATTGGGTTGCAAAACTGAAATGATAAGAAGAAAAAAATGTTAAATAATGTATACCTTTTCATCGGTGGGGGAAGCGGCTATAGATTTTTTAATATGTCAAGAAAATACTGTTATTATTTTGGCTTTTGGAAATCGTTCGGATCGTATCAGATTATATATTTTTCGTAATCCCTAAATTATTTTCTTTAAAATAAAAAAATACATGTAGCTACGCTCGAGAATGTCAAAATGACGTTTAAAAAAAACTTTGTAGCCCTCCCCTTTCTTTACGTCACTCTCAAATAAGTTTAGCATGTAATTAAAGGCAAGTTTCCATATGCTTGTATTAATGGCTTCAGTTTATTTGCTCATGGAAGCATTACAATTTAACTGGCTCCGGTAAAGTCGCGCCAGTAATCTATGCGCCAGCAAAACATCTAAGTAGTTGTATTTTCTGGCGCCAGCTTTTGCTATTTTGTGTTGTTTTGTAGCAGCTTCTCCCTAAAAAATGGCAAAAGTTAATAAAAATGCATAAAAAAATGATCAACAGATGAAATAAAAAAGTTTTTAGAGGTATATGAATAGATTGTCCGTGCTACGGAACTTCAAATAACATCTGTATACCATCACATAAAGTTTGTCTACGGTTTTATCCGCGGTAAAAATTTTATAATTTGTTAATGGCCTTAAATTGATGAATGATGTGTGGAAACCACCACTGGCGCCATCAGTAGTGGAGAAAAAGGAAACTGGCATGCTTGTGGCGACAATAATTAGTGCAAATTGAAAATTTCTGACGGATATATTTTTGTATTTTACGATCGGCCCTGTATACGGGGCCCGTATTTGGTGGAGGTACTTAACCAGGTACAAGGTATCCTCTGATATATTAATCTGCTGCGCTGTAGTAAATCCCGAAATCCCCTCTTGGGCTTCCCTACCAAGATGTTTTTATGTCTCTGTACTCTAAAAAAATGACCTGTATTGTGGTAATTAATATCCCAGAAAGATGTTTTAATTAACTGTAAAATAAATAAAGAAGTAAACCATTTCCTCTACAGATATTTAGCCACCCTGGCCGGTCTTGCTGGTGGTGCTGATGCCGCCTATATCTACGAAGAAAAATTCACGATCAAAGATCTTCAACAAGACGTCTACCATATGGCGACGAAAATGTCTGAAGGGGTACAGCGCGGTCTCATTCTGAGAAACGAAAAAGCTTCAGATAACTATAACACTGAGTTCATCTATAGGTTGTATTCAGAGGAAGGCAAAGGATTGTTCAGTGCTAGGATGAATGTATTAGGTATGACGTTTCTAATATATATTTTTTACTATGTGGTATGGGGTTTACTAAAAAGCTTTTAGAAAAAAATAAAACCTAGATTTACTAACAAATATATTGTTGTATATACTTTAAGCCAATTTACTTGTCTGATATTCCTATGAGACTTCTTTAGATTTTGACTAAAATAGCATTGTCAGTATATTTGGTCTTGCCATATTTAGGGATTCAAAGAAAATCGATCTAATAAGCGGCTTTCTTCCTATTTGTGGTAAAAAAATATTTCTAAAACAAACCTATAATACAAGAAATTAAAGTTATAGTACACAAAATTTAACTAAGTGACTGATTGACTATTACATTTATCATATAAAATCTAAAGGAGGAAAAGGATTCAGTACTAGGATGAATATTTTAGGTAAGGGCAATCAGTAGAACTTGATGGTGTTGTGTTGTGCTAAAAACCTATGGAAAAGTTTTTTTCCATTTAAGCCGAGCACCCATATTAACGCATTAAAGGATTTGAGAATAAAATATGAATATTATTTATTATATATTTTTTTTATTATTTCAACAGTATTAAACATGGTGTTTCAAATTCAAAAATTGTGCCTGGGTTATTGTTAATATTTTTTTGTTGAATATATGCCAATGTTTTGTATGCTTGGCTAGATATCATGTTGAATGAGTTCAAAGAGCCACCTTTTGTAGTGTAGAATAAAGCACACGTTCTAATTAATAAGCTATTTAGAGCATTTTTGTAGTTTACTATTTTTGACATTAGTAATTATTGAGTTATAGACGTTACTATACATGTGTACGACGACATACACGGCCTAGTTACTCAGAAACCTTAGAAAAAATATATTTAGAACCAGAACTAACTTAGAAACCAATAAAAAATATATTTTTTTTATGATTTTTCTTGCTGGTGGCTATATTTGAATTAAATATTCTGAATCTTTTTAAAATATTACCCGGAATTTTACAAAAAATGATACTATACAGACTGTCCACAAATGGGGATTATTAGAGGACAAATGGATACAAATTTTTATTTTTCAACAAAAAGTTATTTGTGATGTTGAATACATGGTACACAAAAACTTAATAAACATGATTTTCCAAAAATAAATTGGTATTGATTTTTTATTTTTGCAAAATATCATTTAGAAAACTTATTTAGAATAGAATTTTGAATAACTTTATCAGAGGCATCAAAAATCTCATGAAACTGATTTTGGAATCATCAAAAATTAATTATTTTAAATTTTTCTAACAAAATGACCCAAAAAACTTTTATAATTTGTTGTTAAAACATCTGCTTCATCCTATTTCCTATAAAACACAATTTTTCAGCTGTAAACAAATGTGATCAAGGCGTTTTCACCAAATTATCGAGTTTGATATTATTTTGTATTATTATTTTTGTCGATTACAATTTATTCTAAATAAATTTTCCTAATGACATTTTACTTAAAAATGAAAAATAAAGGTAGTTTACTCTCAAGACAAATTATGTCCTTCAAGTTTTTGCGAAACTTGAATATAAAATCAACATTATCGCTTCGTGAATCATGTTTTGTTTTGCAAGCAAAACTAGAACTAACCAACTTACATTTGGCAACGTGGCAATAGGTCGTGCCATTCATTTAAGATTAACTATGTAGTACTATGATATTTTTTACATTTTCATGATTTCATTTACATGTATACTAAAATCCAGTCAAAAACTTTTTATTAAAAACAAACATTAATATGTTTTCTATTTTTAATAATTATTGCAACAGCTCATTAACAATTATTAATACTTATAGAAAAGTTTAGGTTTAAAAAAAAACTAAGCTAGCAGAAAAATCAAATGCCAATGATCCCGAGTTTTACACAGATGAGTAACAAATGCAACAAGTAAATTATTACAGTTTATTTGCTAAATATTATTCAACCATTTTATTTTATAACAAAATAAAATCGGTTGGTATTAGCCATTGCTGCTTAAGTTTCAATGTAGAATTGCAACAGCTAACAGAGCTATAACATTCTGCAGGGATATATAGCAATATCCACAAGAATCTAAAGAATAAGACCATGTTAGTTAAAATATAAATATTTTAAAAAGTTTTACCCTCAAACTCCTTTTATGCGTTAATTTTTTGGGCAGTTTGCATTAAATTCCCTTGACTTTGGTTTATAAAAGTTTTAACATTTCAATCTGTATAATCCCTTTGACACCTTATTTTATTAATCATTTTCCCACTTGACAGGTCACATGCAACAAGGTGGTTCCCCAACGCCTTTCGACCGTAACTTGGGTACCAAGATGGCGGCTAAAGCTGTCGATTGGATGGTGTGTCAGCTTAAGAACAATACCGATCACGAGGGCAAAATCAGTTGCACCGATCCCAACACCGCCGTTTTATTGGGTATTGTGAAGAGACAATACAAGTGTACCAGTTTACAGGCTCTTAAGGAGCAAACTAACTTTGAGTAAGTCTTTTTGTTTTTTTTTTTTGGTTTAGTGATGTTGTGGAATAAATACTAGTAGTAGAGTGGGAAAACGTGTCTTTGATATAGAAAGTCATTTATACATTTAAATTTTTGTCCATAAACACTAAATCAGGGTAATAGCCTGGAAAGTGATATCTAAGGTGGCATTAATGTAATATGTTTTCCATATCAAAGACTGTTGTTTAGTTTGGTATTTTATTTTTACTTTTTAATTAGTTTAGTAGGTTTCGCATTTATTTAGCTTGTTTGCTTTGGATCTTCCTTTCGCTCACAACATACACTCGCTTTCCTTTTTGCAGCATAATTTCAGAATACACGTTAATATTCAATATTATCCTTTTCAAATTTGAAAACGGTAGATTTTTGCGTCAGTTTTATAGCAATTTTTAGAAAAAACGATCTTGTTATCTATATAAAGCAAATTTTATTAAAACCTTTAAACATACAAATGTTTAGTTAAAGATTGTGTCAGTCGTTCAACCGTTAAAAGAGCTACATTTTAAAAACGCATATTTTAAAATATAAATATTTCCGATAGTGAGTTCCTGTGCACAAAATATTTTCTTATTCTTGTTTGCAGTTGTTTTATGTGATTTGTATATTTTTATAGATATGTTTAAAATATTTTACGTTAAAGCAGAAATAAAGTTACAGAAATTGTGTCAGAAATAGCAAGAAAACTAAACTGTTTTTATTTTTAACTTACATAATGGATGTAGACAATTTTAGCACCTGCAATATTTTTACTTAAATACACTATTGTGGCATTACAAACATTAAATATTGATTTGAAATGCCAAACGGGATTAGTTAATTAATTTTATTACATTATAAAGGAGAGGTAACGATAGAGAAACTCAACTGGAAATTGTTTAGGTGGTATTCTGGTGTATAAATAAATAAATAAAAACAATTTTTTTTCATATTTTCAAAGTTTAACTATTATTTAAGAATATACCTACGAGTATAAGAGGATTTTTTTTAATTCAAATTATTTTCGGAGTTATAAATATTTTGCTGACGCGACATCCAAAGTGGCTTGGCCAGAACTAATTGAACAAATTATCGTTACTTAGACTACGAAAAACTTGACGCGAAACTTTAAAAGCGTTTTTCTCGAAACTGTCCTTTTTAAATCGGTGCCCATGAGTACCACTTGCCCGATTCACTAGAAATTATTTAAGAGTCTTCTTCATAGACTTGTCTATGTCCAGAGCTAGCCGCATCCCCAAATTTCAATTATTACTATTTAAAAAAAATCGAAATGTCAAAAACGTGGTACAAAAATTGTTTTGATTGTGATTTTCTTGTGACAGCCGCCATTTTGTGAAAAATTTTTTGGGACCCCCACTTTACAGCTGCTGAATTTAACTTTATTTTTTTCTGTATTTTTGTAATTTGAATAAATACTTCATAAAAATGAAAAGTAAAAATATTGATTGACTTTTTACGGCAATTCAAAAATTTCTTAAAATTTATGCCTCTTCACCAGCATACCCCCTTAAACTGCGACGAATTAAAAAAAAATATTTTTTTGACGTCTAGTGTCAACATATGATTACACCTGAAATTGGGTTGATCTAGATTTTTAACACAGTATGATTCTTTCTTATGATTGGGTTCAAAGCGGCATTGTTGAGATATTTGAGGTTGTCAGTGGAAAAGTCGTACAAGTGACAATTACAAAATAACGAGTAACAATTACAAAATAGTGCGTCATTTAAGCCAAAAAGTAATTGCTATTAATAAAATCCTAAAAAAGTGTAAATAAATGATTGCTGCACTTATTTCTGATTTTAACAAAATGTTACTTGCACCACTTTTTCACTGACTTTCCTTTGTGCCTAGTCCTCATGTACGGTAAAATATTTCGGAATTACAAAGGTCCGGAATCGCGTGACTACAAAATCGAAATTTTATTGGACTAAAGACAGCCATGTTGAAAAAGCGACATTCATGACAGTTCCGAAAAAAGTTGAAAATTTTTCACTTTTTATGGAATCTACCGATTTACTTTTGTGCTTGCCAGGTGTTTTCGTTAATATTGCCTGAGACCTTTGAGAGGGCCGAAGAGGCAATGACCCATATAAAAACATGGATGGATCTAAATTCACTAACTCTGAATGTAAATAAAACACATTTTATGTGTTTTTCTATAGATAAAAGAGGTCTACCCATAAGGAATAACATTAAGATTCACTCTTCTGACTGTGATTTGGCCGGTAACTGTAAATGCTCTGGCAATATTAAGTCGGTTGAGAGCATAAAATATTTGGGTCTGTTTTTCGACCAATTTTTAAAATGGAATATTCATACAGAATACACAAAGAATAAACTAAGAAAACTTGTATATAAATTTTATGAACTGCGTTACATTTTAAATAAAGATAATATTACAACAGTTTATAAGTCATTGGTCGAATCGTGTCTAAATTATGGCATTATTTGTTGGGGGTCTGCACATAAAAGTTCTTTAAAAAATCTTGTTATTGCACAGAAATATATTCTAAAGATAATGACATTTAAACCAAGACGATATTCCTCTGAATTATTATATGAACATACTGGAGTTTTTACAATTGATCAGTTGTACATTAAAAATGTTTTAAGATTTTCTCTTACAAGAAACATATTTAACAGCTTTATCAATCATAGTATTATGACAAGAGCAAATGTAGGTCGAAATTTAACATTACCTAATACACGATTTGATGCTATACAAAGATCCATTAATTATGTGGCGCCTAAAATACTTAATATACTGCCGGTACAGTTTAAAAATAAAAAATTTAAAAATATTAAAAAAATTGGATTTGTGGATAAAAAGTAACACGCAAAGAATTACTAATTATTACAACAAATTATTGAATTTTTATAGTGTATTGACAGAACATTTATAGTCATCGTAGTCATACCACCTTATAATATATATTGTTATTTTAATAAAATGTGAAAGATTATGTATAGCTTATGCTGATGCCTAATGTGCACACACAGACCGATGTCCATTGTGCACATTGTTACTTATAGTTTTCTTTTTAACTTAACTTTTAAATTTATATTGTAATTAATTATTGATATTGTAATTGTAATAATAAATAATAAGGTAAGACTTATTCAAATTTATAATCCAAATATGCTTTTTGCTTCTATAAACAGACAACTTTTTATGAGTTCCAGATTTACGCAATTTTTGTTCACATGAGGACTAGGCATTATTTGACATGAACGTACTGACTATAGAACCAGTGTAAAGTGTGTGTGTAAAGCATTTTTTCATTACAAGATTATTTTTTCATTGTCCTTGAACGTAACGTTCAATGTTGTTTTTCTTAAGGCGCTATATTTCTGTTTGGTTAAAATTAATGGTGCTAAAAGCTGTTTAATAAGTGGTATTTCTGCTTTGGCTAAATTTTTTTGGGATATTTTATTGTTTTAGAATTTTAAAATAGACGGTTTTTAAGTCACTTATTTTGGGATGTAAATGAATTGGTATTTATCAGAACTAAAAATTAAATTATAGTATAAGTATAAATAAAAACCTAAAATAAATAAAAATAAGTGGCTTAAACCTTAACAAAAGCCACATCTTATGTAAATATGTAAAGTAGATACCAAAAAAATTGAATAGTTATTTGGTGGTATGTGGCGTGAGACATTCTTATTTTAGTTTGTGATTTAGGTATATTTTAAATACATGTTAATTTAAAGTACTGGCCCATGTTTAATCAAAACACAAATAAAATAGTTGTGGCAATGAGTGTACTGGTTAAAAATATATATTTTTAGTTTAATATATTACATTGGCTTTTTGCAAATTTTGGTATTTCTTTTAAATATTTAAATAATAATTTTAAAGAAAAACTGATGGGTAACGAGTCTTTAAAGTAGACAGGGAACCAAACAGTTTTTGTAACGATATTTTCCAGAAGTTATTTGTATTATTATAGCTTTTTATATTTTGTAAATGTAAACAAACAACGAACAAAAAAAAGTACAGGGTGTTACAGAATGTTGTTAAGAAAATTTAGGGACAGATGCTACTTTAAAAAATATAAAGAGAAGTTCATATAAACATGGGTCCGCAAATTTTTCGTTCTCAAGATACAGGGTGTTAAACTTTTCATAAAAACTGTGAAACACTTATTTAAATAAAAATTGTGTAGACTGGATAAAAAACTTATTTAAATAAGTGTTTATTGTTAATTTTACATAATAGCTAACAAAAATTATAAAACCTATTTTTTAATACGAAATGCCACTTTTATGAACTAAAAATAAGCAATTATATGAATTATATTTTTTTCTCTTAAACAAAACAAGATTCCAAAGAAAATAAGAGACATAATAGCTGTATTTTTATTTACTTAATCTTATGATAGCACAAAAATTGTACACACATTTACACAGTCAGTGGCGTATGGTTTTTTTGTTAGAAATATGTCTTTTAGTTGTCGCTCGAGACGCCACTGGACTTATTAATTGTAATTACGTTAAATTACCCCCTTAATGCAATAAATAACATTGCCAAATCAAATCAAAATTGGGTAAAGGATATTTTAGATATAAAAAACCTTTTTTAACAACTTTAACACCCTGTATGTTGAGAACAAGAAATTTGCAGACCCTGTTAATATGAACTTTTTTCATATTTTCAATAGTAGAATCTGCCATAAAATTTTCTTAACAACATTCTGTAACATCCTGTATATAAAGATATCTTATAGGCGCTTGCGACAATGATGTTATCCACTAGTTTTTTTCAGAAAAAAAGTTTTAATATCCTAAATCAAACACTTAGTGCAAAATATGCAAAAAGCCGAGACCATTTATAATTAAACAGGTATTTTCTTAGTAGTAGTGCCAATTTTAAAGCTTTTTTCCATAAATACCATCTTTGTTAGCAAAAGTTCTTAACCCAATGTATTTATTTCTTGTTCTAAAAATTAATATGAAGAAGTAACATTTATTCTTAAACTTCTCTTTAGATCATTTTTATACTATTAGTAGTAAATTGTTAAATTGTTTTAAAAAAGTGCGCTTCTGTACTTGCTCCTAATTAAACTGTCTTCTCTTCTTTCGGTGGTTCTATGCTTGCTATTCTTTAGAAAAAAAAAACAAAAACTATTGTGTAATTCAAGGACTTGCAGGTTATTGAAAATTTTATAACTTAAAGAATCCTTGAAACAATTTATACCCATTTTAAGCATTATTTGAAAATATTTTATTTTTCTCCTAAAGAAAAAAAGTTTTAAAATTGGCCCTTTGGTATAAAGTTATGTAAAAAAATTTAAAGAAATAACTATCCTCTTGCAGTCAGCGTATACCAAAAGAGCAGTGGTGGTTAAAACTAAGGCCTTTACTACGTATCCTAGCCAAACACGACTCGACGTACGAAGAAGAGGGAATGTACATGTCTATTGAGGACAGGCTAGTTGACGTCACCATTTAAAGCGTCTCTCCACTCTGTTGGCCTTTGTTCCAACCAGATTTAGACCTCGTTGATAATTTAAAAATATTGTTTTATTAAGTGATTGCAAAGATTGCGTTAGTTTTAGATTTATGTTGAACTTAACGAAGTTCTCTGTACTGTTTTTGGTTTAAATTCGCGAAATTACAGGCATTACCGTGGAAGATCATGAAAGACGCAGAGTTATTAGTAAATGTTTTTAAATTATTGTTCTGTTATGTAGGAATATTAAATTTATAAAATTTGAAACTAGGATATAAGTTATAGTTAATGCTTTAATAATTACCGTTAATAAGATACAAGAGATTTACAAACATACACAAAGAAGTTCATCAGCTTGTACGCCTGTAAAAAATTATTGTCTCGAGGCCAACAAATTTTCAGTTTTGATTTTTCTTAAAATATTTTTTGACAATCTTTGGTAAAGTTTAAGCAGACAGTTCTTTATTAACAGATGTATTTGTGACCTGATAATTATCCCCCTCCTCCTTTAGTTTTGCATTACTTAAATTTAAAAAAAAACTGCCCTGTAATCGTTATCACTTTTATTTACGAATTTTGGCAAAATCTAATCGCATTTTCTATGTACCATAATGTATTTGGTCGAATCCGAATTTTGTCTTAATTAATCCGAGAAAACATCACATTGGTCTTTTTAAATGACAAAGATAAAAGATTTCGTACCGAAATTCATAGAAAAATGTACAAAGATAAATAAATTTAGAACCTTTTGAAGCTCTTCTTTTAAAGCAATCCAGACCAGCTAATCCATATGTTTCTAAAATATCGTTAAAAAGTGGAACTAATACATGAAATTTTATCAAAAAAAAAAAAAGGATTAGTTGTTGTCTCCGTTTGTCTTATACGGTTTTCAGATTAACACCAAATTATTATCCCTAATTTTATTTTATAATATTTATTTATTAAAAACTTCACCCTCATATGGTTCCGTCTTTATAGTTACCATCATTTATTGTATCTATTTTTATTATTTATTTACATTTTTTGCTCAATTTTTTGATTCCCCACCCCTCTTCCTTTTACAATTTGTTGGTTAGGGTATAAAATCATTTGTTTTTAAACACTTTTAAAATTAATAATAAATTTACTAGTCGGCTTCTTTTGACAACTTGGAACATTTTCCGAAAAATGCAACTAGTATTAAAAATTGTAAATTTTCCAACACATTGAGATAATAATAAATAATCGGGTTGCAAGTGTCAAAGAAATTTAAGAAATTAGTGTCAGTATTTTTTTTTTTTGCTTACTCGTACAAAATTGCTGAATTTTAATTTATTTAAAAACAGAATAGTATATAGTAGGTAGTCTAAGTGGCTTTATACAACGGGTAAAATAAATATTTTACAAACAAATTAGGATTATGATTTGATGTACCGGGTGACAACGAAATTACTATCCAGCAATGTATTAATGTAACCGTATAATTTTAACATTTGGAGACGTAACCAGAGGCCAATTTTACATATAGCAGCATCTGTGTATTACTTCCGGTTTAACCGGAAGTGATATATACTTTTATATTTTAAATAAAATACCCTGTATATATTTTAGGATTTGAATTCTACCGGTCATTCCTAATATAAAACCTTAAATAACCTAAATCTAAAACCTAACCTTGGTTTTAGAAAAAGTTATGTTTAAAAACGACCGCACAATTTGCAGTTTTATGGGAAAAATTAACATCAAAATTTAGATGCCAAAAATAATTTTTAAGAGACTTTACCTCTAGAAGCCCGATTATATATATATAAAATAATAAGCTATTCTTGATATAAACCTTTAATATACCCATAACCTATCATTTTTATTTTTAGAGAAAATGGCGGTTGAAATGGTTCAGACGGCGACACAATATCCATATTGTCGTTCGGACTTTTTCAAACTTCGTTTTCTCTAAAAATAAAAGAGATGGGCTATAGGTATACTGAAGATTTATGTCAGGAATAACTTGTAAAATTTAAATTTTACAAATATACAGGGTGTTTCAATTTCACTGAAGGAAATAAAATGCTGGATAGTAATATTGTTGTCACCCGGTATAATGAATGTGGTTATGTGAATTTTAAATTATTTATTGTGAAAATTTTTAAAAAGAATACAAAATGAAACAGCTATGGTATAAAGGACCACTAGGCTTATTTGTTTTATTTACTTGTTTTTTATCATAAGTTTTACTCAAACTATTAAATACTAAATTCCTAAAAGTATTGTTATCATTGTATACCAACGTGGGACATTTTAATCTGTCCTGATTTTAAACTAATTATTCTCAGTGATATTATTTTCCTTTATTTTATTTTTGACTTCCTCGCTTGTTTTTGAGGGATTATTTATTTATTAGGTATTTATTTATTAATTGAATTGTTATAATAAACTGATATTAATTAGGTATAAGCCATTCTTTCTTGTTATTTACAAATGGCTCAATCTTAGTGTAATTATGTTAAAGAAAATGAAAATGTATAACAGTAACGTCAAGTGTTTGTTGTAGTAAAAATAATAAATTTAACAAAAATGATGTTTTCTTTTTAACCTTATTTTTGGTATAATTTATCCCAGTACAACAGTTCTTGCAGAAATGTCCTATAGAAGAATGCACTCTACTGGATGTTGTGTGGCGTTAATTATATTTTTCTGTGAACTTATCTGAACAATCATAATAAAATATAGCCTATAACACTCCCGAAATAGTGTAGCTTTCTGATTGTGAAATAATTTTTATGATCGGTTCAGTATTTCCGAAGATTAGCTCCTACAAACAAACGAAGTTACAAACTTTACCTTCTTATAATATTAGTATAGATTATAGGTTTTTTCACATAGTTTATAATTGTTTTTTTACAGTTATTGAAAGTTTATTTTAAACAAAAACACATTTAAAACTTTTTAAATGCTTTCCCTAGTTTTTTGTGTTTGTTAAGCTGTTGCTTTGCTAAAAAACGTAGCGCTCATTCTTAAGGTAAGTAAATCTGCTATTTTTCTCTTTTGCTTAATCTTAGGGTGCGATATTGGTTTTTGAACGTCGATCGCTTGTTTTTAAACATTAAACTGACATTTTAGCTGTAAAATTGTTGGCGTTGACGTTAAAATTAATCATGCGGTCTAAATTCAAACCAATAGTTGTACCGGTGATGGCTGCTTTTGATTTTTAATTATGATACTTAAATGATGATTTAAATTTAAACCGGTAATTCTTATTGTTTTCAAAATATTAACACGCCCCCGCAAAAAGTTTTAGCAAGACCAATAAATGATAAAATGTTCTTTGTCTTTTTTTATATAAAATAATAATGCAGGAAGTTCATACCTAAATAAGTCGTAATATTAAATGGAAACAATTCCATTTCCAATTCCAAGATTCCAACAATTCAAAAACTAATACAAAATATTTTATTTTCTCATTTTTTTAAACTAAAAGCCAACTTATTTTTGTTAACTCAAGGCTAGCATACTAGCCCACCAGGTGTTATATGAAACCTAAATTCTAGATACTATTGGTGCCGCGTTTTGAAATTCTTAATTTACTTTTTCCCAGTTCCGTCACCTAAACATGAAAAAATTACATTTTAAACGTTTTAAAGCACCGTTTGACAACGTAGCTTTGCTAACGGGGAGGTTACAAATTAGAGAGAGAGAATTATTGAACAGTGAAATAAGGCCAGGCACTAATAATACCGGCCTTATTTTGACATCTGAGCTTGCGCAGATGCATGGTAGGATAAGGACTCCCTTAATAAGGATAGAGCCTGCCTTTATTTATGTCGGTTTTAGGTCGTGTCTTATTTTGGTCTTATTATAACTTCAGAACTGTTCGTCTAACCGAATTACAAAATCACCTTGCTTTTTCAAATGTATTTCTGTAATTGTGTTATACAAAACCCTACAAAACAAAAACAGTAAAGAAAATTTACTAAAATTTTTCCCCTTTTTAGGTTAATGGTACTGTCAACATGATTTGCAATAACTCTAAATAAGGGGAACCAGCACTATTTAAATAAGGCCGGTATTAATAATTGCCCAGCTTAATAAGGCAACTTGCAATAATTTTCTATTATTGTGTTTTATAAATATTAAACTGAGCCAAAAGAAAACAATTTTTTTTTCTAACGGTACTCTAAAAATATTGTTTATGACGACGAAAAAAAATATCTTGAAATTTTCAGCCCTTAATATGAACATCACTATGTGCTTCACTAAAATTATTATTTTTAACAATTGTTGCATTTTTTATACAAAATCTCGGAATTAGTCAATCTTAAACCTTCGACCCATTCATATTCTTGATGGAAATTAAATTATCCACAAAAAGGTTTCTTAACATGTTTTGATAAATTCATTTCTTTCAAAGTTATTCAAAATTGAAATGGAAAAATTTATTTAGACTGTCCACGCATGGAATTTATAAAAGGACAAATGAAAAAAAAAATAAAAAATGTGATTCTTCATAAACATTTTTGCTTGTAAAAAACATGATTTTTCTGCAAAAGTAAACTACTTTTGTTTTTCATTATTCAGCAAAATATAACATTCTGGAGAAAACCCAAAAATAATTTGTTTAAATTTAATCTCCCAGAAAACAAATAAAGCGTAAAATAGTAAAAATCTTCATGAAACTGATTTTGGAGTTATCAAAAATTAATTATTTTAAATTTTTATAATAAAATGATCTGAAAAACTCTAATAAATTGCTTTTCAAACACCTGCTTTCTCCAAATTTTCACACAAAACAATTTTTCAGCTGTAGGTAAACGAATTTCATCAAGGCTTTTTCGCCAAATCATGTTTTTCAAGTTTTTGCGAACCCTGTATACAATATCAACATATTCTCTTCGTGAATCATGTTTTTTTGTACAAGGCCAAAATTTTTATTAAAAATTACTTTTTTCGAAAAATTTTTGGTTTTTGAGGACAGTCTGTAAATCAGCCTCGAAGGCTCCCTTTTATTTTAAAACTAAATTTGGTTATCTTGGAAAGTCAATATTTAACATTCGTAAAATACTAAATTAATGTTATTTAACGTATTATCCTGTCTATAATATAAAATATTCACTAAGAAAGTTTAGGATTTATGCCAGATCTAGTTGTTATGGAAATAACTCTGCACACATCAAAATATTTTTAGGACATACCTATTTGGAAATCCTTAAACTCTTATTTAGGACCTTTGTCATATCTTGTTAAATAAAAAAAATGTTGGATGTGTTGGAACTGTCTGGCGACTGAGAAAATATCTTCTAATAGGTACCCAAGTATAGATGGGCCCATATTATATTCATTCTGAAAGCGATGCCGCCAAGTACACAAAAAATGATAAAGTAAACAAACCTTTTCGAATACACGTAGCCTCGGGCAGAGCCTGATTACATATTTTTAGATAAATAATAAAAAATACATTGCTAAAACACGTATCACCTACTTACAAAACATTCTTTTATTTCGACTATGCCTACTATGAAACCGGTGGCCCGTGGCGTGGTACTAGAAACTCGTCGGGTTAAATATTTTTGCTGCAATAAATCATTGTTCACAAAAGGGTTTCTTTACTTTTTTGTGTACTTGGCGGCATCGCTTTCAGAATGAATTATTTTGGACCCATCTTTAACATGTATGAAATTCAGATTTTACAAAATAACGAAGATCTGCCGCTTACGGGCTCTTACTCTATTAAGTCGTTTTTTTTAAAGTTCTTATGAAGATAAATATGTCCAAAGGTGCTTCGTTTTTAAGACACAGGTATTAAAATTTTAAGGAAGTGTCGGTATTTCATAAATATCTCAAATATTCTTAAACTGATTTCGTACAGTTATTTGAAGTAATAAATAACGTGTTTATTTATCCCTAACCAGATTGAAATTTTTGGCTACAGTGCCAGTGGCGTCTAAGTGGACAACACAAACAAAACAAGTATACCACTGACCTTTTTTGTACTTTTTTTAATTTTCTTTCAAATGGCTTCATTTTTTTACTGAAAACGAAGGAAGAAAATACTTAAGTCTAAAAACTTATTTTTTTTTGTTTAATCAGAAAGAAACTAGAAAATTATAAAAAAGTCAGTGGTGTACTATTATTTCCTAATAATATTGACTGTGGTGCCCACTGAGACGCCACTGTGCCCAGTAATTTTAATCTGGTTAGAGATAAATAACCGCCTTATTAGAGACAAAAGCAGTTTAAAAAATTATCACGTATCCCTATCCCTATCGTAATGCGCTTGCGCAGAAGCGTTAGTTCCAATCCGTTACGTTAAACTTATCAATACGGCAACACGTATCCGTATCGCGATCGGTAACGTATCCCGACTTATGATCAAAATTAGAAAAGAAGATTTATAACCATAAAATTTGATTGATTGATTGACAAGTGAGTTAAAAGCTAAAAGTTAAAAACAGTGGTTAACATCGTTAAATTCAACACGTGTAAAGAGCAGTTGAACCACAGTAAAATCACAAAAAAACCGTTGGAAAAACTGTTAGGCGTCTGTTTAACACCTGTTAGGTTAGAATACAAACACTGAACAAAATTGGTTTAGGTGGTTGCATAAAGAATTTTAAATTACCATACGAAAGTATACTTTTAAGCCGTGGTTTTTACCGTTTTTGATGGCCGACATTTTATCTCTCGTTGCGTATATGGATAGGTACATATAAGTGTACATATTTATGGTTTTGCTTTTGTCTCTATTACTTTAAACAACTGTACCAAATTAATTGGAGGATAGTTAAGATATTTATAATAAAGTGCCTACTTTTTTAACTTTTACACATGTATCTTTAAAACGAATCAACTTCGGACATATATGTTCATAGGGACTTTTTTCAAGAAACGACATAAGGAATCGGCTCCATAAAGTTTCATACCGTAGTTAGGAAACACCCTGTAAATTGAAATTTTAGAAAATGATTTTGATAAAGTGTTGTCAATTTGATTTTAAATGTCTTAATACAATTAGTAGATATAAAAATAGTTTACTTTGACTAGGTAGGTACTAATGACACCCACGGTGTCTTAGTACCTACTTAGTTGATTTAATTGTGGCTTAAATTTAAACTTTTTAGTGAATATTACTCATATTTATATTAAAATAAAAGCTTCTTAACTTTTTATTTGATTTTTAGGGCAAAGGCTTCCAAAAGAAGAATGGTGGCTTAAATTAAGACCCCTACTTCGTATTTTGTCCAAGCACGACTCGACCTATGAGGAAGAAGGCATGTATATGCATATTGAGGATCGTAATATCCAAGAAGGAATTATTTAAATTATTTAGTTAAAAATAATTACCCTCCAATATTAAGTTCTCTATAAAGTATATAAATTTTATCTATCGAAGAGAAAAAAATATTTATCTAGTCAACAAAATATTGTACTTCGTTTAAAAAAATTGTTTCATCCATATGATGCCCAGGAAGTTAAAGGGTTACGTTTGACTCCTGTTCCGTCTGTTTTCGTTAAACAGCCATGTTTTTAAAATGATATTCTAAGAATTTGCAATACGCTTCTTTTTGCTGACACTTCGAAATTCGATATTAAACGATGTACATAAGATACATAAATTCTTTAATAACATCTCTACAAAAAAAAATTGTACCCTGATTATACCGGATGGTGCATCGCCGAGCGGAACATAGGAAATCTCATGTAAATTTTAAGGGGTTAATTATTGGCTAACCTGAAAATTTTCCAAAAAAAAAATTAAGATAAATTTTCGAAGAGACCAAAATAAGAAACCCTCGTGTGTTAATTAAATAATTTAAGATTCAGCTTAATAAAATTTTTTGAAACTTGGCACGAGGGTTTGCCACATTGGTCCCTTCAAAAGTTATCTTACATTTTTTCTGTAAAATGTACAGGGGAGCCAATAATTAACCCCTTTATGTTCCGCTCGGTGACGCTCCACCCGGTAAGGTTTTCGATGTATTTATGCATTCTAAACTACGAATCTATGGAAAGAATTTCACGTCATCATATTACAATTTTTTCTAACCTTAAAAACCGGCAAAATACACAATATTGACTATTTTTTACAACGAACTAAACGGATTTGCATTCAGGAAGTAAAATACACTGGAAAACGCAGCTATCTTGGTCACTTCCAAATGGTACAGTAGAACTTCGGTAATACGGATATATCATAGTTTAGGCATATGTCCGTCTATGTGTCGTGGGTCTACCAATGAACTGATTTTGAACCAGAATCGAACTGGTTTAGAATTGTTTTAAAGCTTTGCATGTCTAGTTATTTATTAGTTCGAATTTCTATTTACCGCGAACGATTTTCTATACAGCTGAGGATGTATTCTAACCTAGCCTTTTGGTTAGGTTTTTCATGGTTAAGTTGGATACTACAAAAAAAAAATCAAACAAAAAGGTAAATTGTTATACTGTCCAAATCCACTCGAGGTCTCTCGGCGGAAGACGAAGGATTCCCTGCCTCCTCTCCTTTTTAACATAAGTATGTGTATTTAACTAAAGATAAAATTCAAACAACAAGAAATGGTAAAATCTTGTAATATTGTCTACATTTTTTAATTAAATCTTTATTTATTTTATTGCATACATACATTCATACGGAATACAATTAAAATCCTTTGTTTATATACGCTCAGAATCACTAAAAATATATAAAAAAAATATTCAACAGGTATATTAACCCGCATAAAAGTGGCAGAAACAAATAAACTGTAATACAACGGTTTATTTCTGATACCACAAAAACAGAAAACAGCTGACCATGTCGACAATGCGCATGAAATTCCGATCTGAATTTTTACTTCCAACAAAAATCCCAGGACTGCTAATGAGGTTACAGACCGGTAACGAACTGATTCCATTGTAACCCGCGAACACAGAACTGTTATTAAAAATTCAGGATTTTGACTAACCGCGAAAGCTGCTTTTTCACTGCGCATGCGAATAGTCCTAGAACCGGTTCAGAATCGAACCCGCGAACAAAGCTAATATACTTGAAATTTTCGTATAAAGTCGTAATTTGTCGTGCCTTTTGGCAGAGTGTACTGGATTGTAAAGGTAAAAATTTGAACGTATGCGAACTGTAGCCCGTGTGACTGGAGTGTTCGGTTTACGGGGTGTGCGATTTGTCGAAGTTCTACAGTATATTATGGGCCGAGCACGGAATGTTACTTCATTTCAAATTATCGTATTTATGCACATTTTAAGCACCCTATGACGGTCGTGGGCAATGGATGTGAGTAATGAGCGTGGGTAATGAGCCATATTACCTGTTTAAAATCACATTAAATATTGATACACTTTTTATCAGTCGTATAAAAGTCATTTTCTGTACTTTACATGCGGTACAATGATACTTAGTTTTGCTCCATACCCACTTGAGTCTTTTTCTTTTTCATATTCTAAAGTTAGGAATAAGCTAAATTGTGACCTGAAGTTCTGCGGATTTGTGGTTATCAGACGAAAGTACATTCAAAACTATACATTACATCTCTTGGTCCAGTTCTTTTTTTTTTGTAGACTGGTTGTAATTATAATTTTTGAAAATATCACTCCATTTGGCTTTTTTATTAATATATATATATATATATATATATATATATATATATATATATATATATATATATATATATATATATATTTATATATATATATATGCCACTGTTGGTTAAAATCAAAGGTTAAAAATACTTTCTTGTTTTGAGTGGAACAGGGTATTTTCCAATTTAAACAAAATTCTTAATTTTATTTTTTATTGCACTTTACTGCCAAAAAAGTATTATATTTTACTCAACGAAAACACGCTTATGTCTGTTAATTTGTCTGCTTCTTCACATGTTGTACGCTCTCTATTTGGATGAAATATATTTTTAACTTAGTATATAGTTTAGAAGCAATACAGCTTTAAAATATAAAAAAAATAATATATTTCTACTAGAATACGTGTACTGTGTTAAAGTTTTAAATCTATTTTTGTTATTTGTTTTATGATCAGAATATTTTAATTTACGTTTTTATTGAGATATATAGCAAAGGGCTTAGAAATTACTGTTACGTTTAAAAATACAATGAAATATTATATTTGTGTTTTAAGATAACCTTCCTTTCCTAAATTCCTCTGGAGCAGGTTGTTATGTTTTTATTTTTGATGTATTTTTTGGTATCCATTAAAAAATTATACAGGGTGTCCGGAAAGGTCAGGTCAAAAAATGATAGGGGTGATGGTATGAGTCAAAATAATGTTAGTACTTCGTATAAAAAAAAGTTCTATCGCGCTTCCTTAGGGAGTTATTAACCTTTAAAGTTCGAATAAAAAAATATATTTTATTTATAACTTTTGAACAATTGCCACAATAGTAATGATATTTGAGCGTTTAAATTAACCTATACCAATTCTTTTTCCATAGGCAAATGATAATTATACAGGGTCAGACGATTTTTTTCGTTTATTGTATGCATTTTTTACAACGGTTGAAGAATTTGAAATATTGTTTCACCGTTTAATTTCTTCATCATTTTTGTACAAAAGATAGCAGAAATTATTTAAATCGATATCTTGGACCGTTCTTCATAAAATCGAATATTAAAAACCAGACATACCCCTATTTTGTATATAATAAAAAATCACATTTTGAAGGAAATTATAAAAATGTGGTAAAATAATTAAAAATGGTGTTTGAAAGCCTTTCAAACTTTATAACACAAATAAAGACTGTTTTTAATAATTTTACCATATTTTAATAATTTTCAAAAAATATTTTTTTATTACATACAAAATGGGGATATGTCTAGATTTAAAATGCGTTTTTATAAGAAACGTCCCAAGATATCGATTTAAATAATTTTTTGTACAAAAATCATGTAGGAATTAAACGGTCAAACAAAGTGTCAAATTTTTCCCTCTGTAAAAATTGCATACAATAAACGAAAAAAATCGTCTTACCCTGTATAATTATTATTTGCTGTGCATCATTTGCCAATGGAAAAAAGCAATGATATAAGTTTATTTAAGTGCCCAAATATCATTATTATTGTGGCAACCGTTCAAAAGTTATAAATGAAATACATTTATAATATTCTAACTTTAAAGGTCAATAAATTCCTAAGGAAGCGCGATAGAACTTTTTTATATGAAGTACTAAGATTATTTTTGGCTCACTCTATCACCCCTATCATTTTTGACCTCACCTTTCCGGACACCCTGTATATGTTCGTTGGTATACAATGCTGAATAAACCACTACCTGTGCAGGTAGACCGAATGCTCCACCGTGTGTGGGACAATCCGGTACACTTGAGAGGTTCTAAAGTCTTCATAGGGTGTCACTAGGAGTAGCCCCTAGGCCAGTAATTAAATAGATTTTATGATAATAACACTTTTAAAATCTTTTAGGAGGTTTCTTTTGAAGAGTCTACCACGAATATTTATGCCGCCATATATGGAAACGTCGCTTTAACCCAGCCTGTCAATGTCAAATGTTTCGGGTGTCGGACAGGGTGAACGCATCACTTTTTTGTCGGGCAAGTTTACCACAATGTTTTACATATTTTATAACTTTATTTGTTTTCTGGGAGATTAAATTTAAACAAAATATTATTTGGCTTTTCTCCAGAATAAAATTTAAAAAGTTAATTTAACATTTTATGAAAATTAAAACTTTTATACATTATGTAGAATTATTCTGCTTTTTTTTATTCTAATAAAATAAAATCTTAACAAGACGCCAGACGAGAACTGGGCCAATGATTGCGTCTTAAAAATGTGGTAAATAGTTTACCAAAAATGTGGTAAACAGTTTACCTAAAACTTATTGAAAACTTGTTAGAAAACTGAAAAATATATAATAATGAAATGTCTGATGGACACTTTAGAGTTTGACATTACTTTTGGAAAAATTAACTGGTAAAAGATACACCTATTAGGTATCTTAACCAGATAAAAAGAATAGTAAAAAATGTTTAGCCATATTATAAAGTATTTTATGCTTTATTTGTTTTCTGGAGGTTAAATTTAAACAAAATATTATTTGGCTTTTCTCCAGAATAAAATTAAAAAGTTTATTGGCGTCTTGTTAAGATTTTATTTTTATTAGATTAAAATAATTTCAACCGAGTGCTACTGAACCTTTGTTTATAGATTGAAACCTTTGTATTGTAAGTAACTTAATATTAAATATTTCATTATTTTATTTCTTTTAAAGTAATAATAACTTTTATTATATTGTGTCAGAGCAGAATAGTTCTACATAATGTATAAAAGTTTTAATTTTCATAAAATGTTAAATAAACTTTTAAATTTTATTCTGGAGAAAAGCCAAATAATATTTTGTTTAAATTTTAATGTTTTATTTTACATGCAATTTTTAAACATTGTACCAAAAATCGTGTTATAGTCACGAAACCCATTGACATGTTTTGGGTATCGGATTGGGAGGGTGTCGTAACTGCAACCCTAACGATTTTATGTTTAAACATTGCGGTAAACTTGTCCGACAAAAAGTGATGCGCTTGCCCAGTCCGACGGCTGAAACATTTGACATTGACAGGCTGGGTTAAAGCGCCGCTTCCATATATGGCGGTATGAATATTCGTGTTAGACTCGTCAAAAGGAACCCCCTAAAAGGTTTTAAAAGGACCAGAGGAATTAATTTTCTCTCTTAGTCGGGTCGCCTTCACTGGTTAAAAAACTGGAAAAATCTGTTTCATACACTATCAGATTGCACAGGTATACCTGCGCAGGTGTATCGGAATGTATTTGGCAGTCATAGGGATCGTAACTGGAAAACTAGAGATAATAAAATATTGTTTGGTTACGCTGTGTTAAAGTTGGGTTGATATATATTTGTTTTAAAAGCAAAAACGTGTAGAACTGCACAACTTGTTAAATAATTTCATCATGAGTTAGTTACAAAAATAGTAAATTATCTATAGCGATGTTAAATCACACGTTTTTAAGGGAGATGAATAATCATTTTGTGTTTTAAACAATAGTGGGCGTATTTGAGATAAAAACCTGTTTTGTTATACATTAAAAATAGTCGTTAAAATGTAAATCATACTGATAAAATAAATTTAAATATTTACAAAGCAAAACAAAATAATGTTTAAAAAAGGGATTGATCTCAATTCAGGTTTTTTTATTCGTATAAATTCAGATCAAAATTAGTTTATTTTGTAAGATAATAGTTATTTATTAGATAAGTGAGTTATATTACATATAAGTCACGCAAGAAAAGTTTAACTTTCGAGCCCGAAGGGCGAGAGAGGTAATTTTCTTAAGTGACTTATATGTAATAACTCACGTGTCTAATACAAAATTTTATCCAACACTTTCGTATAAATCGTTTTTAATATCGAAAATAATTTGAAAACGTCATCCATTATTTGTTACTTGTCATTGTCAACACCAGCAACAAAATTTTGTATTGTCTATAATTCACTAGTGAGCTAAAGGGTACTTTAGCTCACTAGTGACTTATAGTACACTTTATATCCTCAAAATCTGATCAATTATGTAGATATTATATGTAAGTGTTGGATAAAATATAAAAAACGGAGTGTTAATTTATAACTCAACACCCGGTACTTCAAATTTCAAAGACCTAATTTGTTATACGGAATTATTTTAAACAATATTAAAAATAAAATATTTGCTTGAAATATGTAAAATATGTCCAAATTATATTAGGGCTTACTTTTATTAAAATAAATATACAGGGTGTCCAGAAAGGTGAGGTGATAGAGTGAGCCAAATAATATTTGTACTTCATATAAAAAAAAATCTATTGTGCTTCGTTAGGGAGATATTGACCTTTAAAGTTAAACTAAAAACCTATTTTAATTAAGTATAACTTTAAAACTATTGCCACAGTACCAGTGATATTTGGGTATCTAGTAACCTTATATACTAATGCTTTTTTCCATAGGTAAACAGCTGTTTAGTAAGTCGGGATTATACAGGGTGACACAGGTTTTTTTCATTTTATGTAAGTATTTTTGGCACAGTTGCCAAATTTAACATTTTTCTTTGACCGTTTGATTCCTTCATCTTTACAAAAAAAGTATACCATATTTGAATCGATATCTTGGACCGTTTCATTAAATCGAATTTTTAATCCAGACATACCCTCATTTTGTATGTATTTAAAATTTCCTTTTTTTTTAAGAAAATTAATAAATTATAAATTTATTAAAAATGGTATTTGTGGGCCTCTTTAAATTTATAATGCAGATAAAGATAGAAAATGGTGGTTCTCTGGATTTAAAGTGCGATTTTATGAAAAACGGTCCAAGATATCGATTTAAATAAAGTATACCTTTTTTGTACAAAAATGATGAAGGAATCAAAGGGTTAAAGCAAAATGTAAATTCTTCACCTGTTTTAAAAATGCCTACATTAAATGGAAAATAATCGTCTTACCCTGTATAATCCCCACTTACTGAAGAGCCGTTTACCTATAAAAAGAAGCATTAGTACGTAGGGTGTTCAGTAAGTTTTGAAATACTTTGTAACTAAATGGTGCAGGAAAGTAACATTGATGTTTTGTGTTTGTACATGTCATGTCATGTCGTAGTCCTACATAGTTATTAGTAAACGATCAGTTTTGCGCCAGTTCGTGTCTAGCGATTTTAGCGCAATGGCGTCGTGGATGACTATTGAGTGCCGTGCAATTTTGAAATATAACTTTTCATGTGGGTTATTTCAAGAACCGTGTTTAGAAGAAATGAAGCCTATACTTGGTGATGACTGTCCATCTCGTGCGACCATATACAGATGGTACAAACAATTTCAGCGGGGCTCGTTTTCGTTTGAAGACGCTTCACGCTCGGGTCGACCGTGCGAAGTAGTTACCCCAGAAAACATATCTGCCGTCCAAAAGCTATAGAAACAAACCGACGAATTACCTATCGACAGTTAGAAGAGACATTTAACATTAGTTTAGCAACATTACACACGATCATACATGAGCACTTGGGTTTTAGAAAAATTTGTACTCTTTGGGTTCCACACAAGTTAACTCCCGAGCAGCAGAAACAAAGAGTGAATTGGTGTAAAAAAATGATATCCAAATTCCAGGAGGGTAAATCTAAAGACATAGTGTCAATCGTCACGGGAGATGAAACTTATATTTATTATTACGACGTCCCAACTAAACAACAGAATAAGATATGGGTTCTCGAAGGTGAAGAAACTCCGACCGAAGTTCTCAAATCAAGATCTGTAAAAAAATAATGATAGTTGTTTTCTTTGGTTCAAGAGGAATAATTGAACGTGTTGTGCTCCGAGAACAGAAGACCGTAAATGCTCTCTGGTACACTACAGTATGCCTTTCAAAACTTATAGAAAAGTTAATAGTGATTCGCCCAAACTCGCAACTCGCTAGCTGGTTTAAAACTGAAGACACTCTACTGGAGGCCTGGGATAAAATATGCGCTGAAATTTCAAATGAAAAGTGGAAAGCTATTTTCAGTGACTGGTTTATTAGAATGGAAAAGTGTATTCAATGTGGTGGAAATTATTTTTAAAAAATCAAATAAATGTACTTATATCTCAAAACTTTTCGAACACCCTACGTATAAGGTTATTTAGTTGCTCAAATATCATTGGTACTGTCGCGACAGTTTCAAAATTATAATTGAAATAAGTTTTTCTATACCAATTTTGAAGGTCGATTTCTCGTTAACGAAGCGCGTTAGAACTTTTTTTATATAAAGTACTAACATTATTTTGGCTTACTCTATCACCCCTATCATTTTTAACCTCACCTTTCCGGACACCCTGTATAAACCAATTAATTATACAGTGTGTCCCGCTTTTATAAATATACCCCAATATCCTACTTACTAATAATGCGATTGCTCAAAACTTTGGTGGTGGTTGTATATTACAAACATGAAGTATTTAGTATTCGCAAAGACAATTGTAGTTTCACTATAGACTCCCAGAACAATGCTAAATTTTTGGTCATCATTTTGGACGCTGACTTGGCTGGATTTATGAAGCGGCAAATTATACGTACTGTTTACGTGTGTACTCGATGGATACCCGCTTTATAAATTCCACGAAGCGAGCGTCCAAACTGATGACCAAAAATTTAGCATTGTTCTGGGTGTCTATAGTGAAACTACAACTGATGACCAAAAATTTAACATTGTTCTGGGTGTCTATAGTGAAACTACAATTGTCTTTGATATTTGGGAGTACTTATAAAAAGCGGGACACACTGTATAATTGGCTTTATGAGAGAAAATAAAAACACTTTTATTAGCTAGGAAAACTGCAATCGAAACAAGGACACTTTTTAGTATCTTATCCTCATTTTTATCAATTCTTTAAATTTTTTATTAGATGATGGTCATTTCTGGGATTTAACAGAGCTGAAGAATAGACCTAGAGAAGAAAGTTCCGGATTTATAGAAGCAGAATTAAGGCAAGAATTTATCGTTGTCTCTCCTGAACTAAGACATATATTCGCCCAAATGTATAGACACGTTGAAAGTATGTGAACCATATGAAACCATAGAAACTGATTTATGTGACAACATGGAATCGTCAAGAGAATAATCAAGTCAATACAATTTAGCAGAACAAGATACTATACTATAATTTCCCCCGCAAAAAAAATAAGATTAATGTGATTCAGTCTTTCAAGATCACCTGTGATATTTATTTTTTTACATGGTAAATATTTTTATTCGCAAGGTAACTATTTTTAAAACTGTCTATTAAATAAAGTGCCGTTTTTTTAATCTAGTTGGTTTTGTATTGCGAAGTTTGTTAAATCTATATGGCTACCTGTGGACAAGAGGACAAGGTCGTAGCTAAGGAGAAAATAAAGTAAAACTTATACACCTAAATTATTTTATTTATTTTCTGACACATCACAAAACGGCAGAAACTGAAGTACTCAAAATGTAACTTTATACTAAAGTGACATACTTCATTAAAAAAACTGCGCTATGTGCTTATTAAATCAAAAAACCAAATTAAAAATATTTCAACCTCATAATGAAACTCATATACTGCAAAAAAATTAAATGACTCCTTAGACGCAACTACTTTTAAATGGTTTATTATTTTGTTTGAATTTCTTCGTTTTTAAGAATCTTCTAAAGCGATTTGACATCGACTTCGCCAATGTATCACTATATTCCGGTGATATTATGGATCAATTTTTAAGTTAGCGTAGCTTTAAGTTGATCCTTGTTTGGCATTTCATATTTCCCAACTTTAATTTATAGTTACCTTTATAAATTTTTGATTAAATTAAGGTCATCATTCTGTGGAAATGGGCCAATGCCGCTAGGATAATTATAAAGCCACCAGTGCTGTATTTTTTTGTCTTATGTTTTTGGATCATCTTAGTAAAATTTAAATAATCTTTCTATTTCAAATTTCTCAGCCGTTTGTTTTAAATTTGGTTTTAAAATATCCAAATACCTTGATCCTCCTGCACAAATGAAACCCCAGACCATAACAGATCTTATTTCATGTTTAACAGAGTCCATTTTTTTGTTACTGCATGATTTCTTTGTTCTTATCACACCGAGTGTGTCACCCTGTATGTATGTAGGTAATATAATTGAAATTGATGAAAACTTTGATGCCGATTGGTTGCTAAACGGTGGGCTTTATCGACTTGATTAAAAAATCCTTTTTTTTTTAATTTTTCGATTGTCTATAAAATGGCGCTCCCAGATTTGCGATATCTGTCAAATACAAAAGTTTTGATGTAAATAAATTTTAAGTTTCAAGCAAATTACCCTCTGTCGGTATTAAAAAAAGTACTTTTATCTTAAAATATTTACAATCTGCAAAGCTCCATTCGTGTGCTAAATGTCAACTAGATTGGTTAAAAAATAAATGCAATATGGCAAAAAACAAAAATAAAAATTAAACTCTTAACCCCTGTATCTTGATAACCAGGAGATTTCGACATTTTGTCAAAGGACTTACTAACATTATTTTACATTGCAGAAGGGGATTATGTAGCACCTTGTTTTAAATAAAAAATTGGCTTTTTGATTCTCTTGTCATCGTTGTTTTATTTGTAAAAATCGGCCAATTCATTATCTAGAGTTACAAGTGTTCAGCCCAAATTTGTACATACAGTGCGGTTTTTAAAAGTTCCTCCCCATAACTTTTGAAAAGAACAAGATATCGAGGTCGGATACAATTTGGGTTAAAGCTTAATATACTTTAACTACTTTTTGGCATAAACATACTTTTTGCCACGTGGCCTAGTGTCAAGGGGGCACTAGCAACTTTTTTTTAAATGGAAAGGGGGTCATGTAGCATCCTGTTTTAAATTCCTTACACAATGCCACTTTGTTTTTTAAAATCGGTCCAGCCGTTTCAGACTTACAAGCCAATTTTTTTAAAAACGCATTGTTTTGACACTATTTAAACCAAATTTTAAACAGTTTTAAGTCCGGGAACGATTGGACCGATTCTCAAAAACAAAGTGCGTTGAGTAAAGAATCAAAGGGTCCTTAAAACGAGGTTGCTACATGATTCCCTTTCCATTTAAAAAAATAAAAGTTGCTGGTGCCCCTTTGGTACTAGGACAGGAGACAGAAATTATTCTTTTTATGCCAAGAAGCAGATTAAGTGACATCCTTTTACTCAAATTTTACTTAATCTCGATATCTTGTCCTATTCAAAAGATAAGGATGGGGAGGACTTTTAACATCCAAACTGTATATCACTGAAAAGATTTTTATAAAAAAAATTAATATGGAAACAAGTTGGCACAAGTATTTAAAATTTAGAGCGTTTTTTGATTAAACCGGAAATGGTTTTAAGGTTGTGATAAATGCAAAGAAATGGTATTTAACAAGGTTAGTTTATATTTATAAGGTTGCGACATATCCTCAACTTTTAGGCGGTTCGAGGTCGGGGATGCAAGGAATGGCACTCCACGGAGAAAAGTTGGTAAGACTGGGTAAAATCAAAGCTGATGATCAATCCAGTGACGTCTACAATTTGCGAATTTCATTTTGCATTGTTTTGGAAGTGCTATTTGTTGAAAGATGTAATTCCAAATGTTTTTTATTTAAAGTAAAAGACTTTACAATTTAATAATAATTAAAAACTGTTGTGTAAACGGTTGTTCTACTAATACAATAAACTGTATGGATCTCTGGCACTGAACAACATGGCCGAAAAATGGGAGATGTGACGTCATAACACGTCAAAGCAATATGGCCGAATGTCGCGACCCTATATAGACCGACTTTGGTATTTAATACTTTTATTTTACTGCAAAATCTTTCATCGTTTTTTAAAATTTTATTATCCAATAAAATACATCTAAAACAAAGTGTAATACAAATATATTTTTAGAGATAAGCTTTTTAGTGACAGTTACGTCATACGTTCCTACAGCAATCCTATATACAGTCTATATAAAACAGGATTCTAGCTAAAAATGTAACATTTAATTGTAAAAATTAAAAGATTACTTGATATATACATTAATAGCATTGTTTTAGGAATAGCATATAGGTATTATATTCACATAAATGTTTTGTTCTTTATTTTTACGAACTTCCAAGTAATCCAGAACCTTTTGGTGGTTTGATTTTTCCCAAGTGGGTTGCAGCGAATTCTTC
Source organism: Listronotus bonariensis (assembly GCA_014170235.1). Lineage (NCBI taxonomy): Eukaryota > Metazoa > Arthropoda > Insecta > Coleoptera > Curculionidae > Listronotus > Listronotus bonariensis. Next base: position 203,355 of record JACEGR010000470.1, on the reverse strand, counting down.
GTGAGTAAGATCGGCAAACGCGTTAACACCTTGTTTAAAGGTAACTTCGCCGGCATCATATTTTTTATTGTGTTCTTCGATTTTTCTAACGTTTTCTTTGAAAATTTCAAAACGTTTTGCATCTTCTTCGGGAGATTCATATGTTTTGTTATGCGTGGTCTGAAATTTAGCAAAGGAATAATTATAAAGCATAAATTAATATTTCACTTAGGGTAATTTAGAAATTACCCAGAAAAGAAAAAAATAAAAATTCTTAAAAAACCTTCTTTTCATAATTCATATACAACGTGACTACTTAATTTTGCACCATATGGAAAACTTTAATTATTAACTTGACGAAATACTATATTTCCTAACTAGTACTGAAAGTGCCACTTTTCCGCACGAGACTGCAGTCAAGTGCTGAAAAGGCACATTCGGCACGTGTTAGGAACGCTATTTTTCTACGAGCGTAAGGAAAACATAAAAACTAAAATTTTATTTATTTTAACACAATGCTACCTAATATCCTACCATACCAAAGCAAATTTTAATTTAAATATGAAGTACATGAAGATCCATTATTGCGACTCACTAATATTTGGTTTAAAATTTTGTGAGGCATAGTGTACTTTTCCGCATTAGTGCGAAAAAGTAATTATTTTCCACACTAGTGCGAAAAAGCGATCCATTCCAAACTAAATTGCTTGCGAAAAAGTGCTGCTTTCCACACGCTAGTAGAAAAAAAGTTATTCTTTAAAAAATTTGCATGGTCTAGAACCCAAAATGCAATCTTCAGATATTATTTTTTTGTGGTGGACTACGCGGTATGTCAAAAAATATTAATTTTGTATAAAGAAGATATTTAGAATTGAAAATAAAAATTTAACTATACAAACTTGCTCATTTAAAAAAAACTTATTTTTTTATGCGTTATTGGTGAACATTTTGGGTTTAAACATTTGTGCATACTTATTTCGAAATATAACATGAAAAACAGCTTAAAAACTGTCAAAACAGCGAAAAGTCTCAGAAACGCTCGTTATCGCAGAAAAAAATGTTTTCTAATTACTCAATTTGCATATTTGAGAGCTACTTTTAATTCTTAACATATTTTCTTTGTAAAATTTAATATTATCAAAATTAAACGTACTTTTCTCTTGAGCAAAATTTATATTTTTGAGATACCTCGTATTTCAAAACAAAAAATTATTATTTAACGATTGCGTTTTGGGTTTTAGACCATGCAGAACTTTTTTTTAAATAAACACTTTTTTCGTAAAATTGATAATAAGAAAGTGTTCCATATGAAGCGAACTTAAGTAGACGCGCAGCATTTTAATAGAGCAAATCATTAGCTTATAATAATATATCACCACAATTACCAGATCTGTAAATGTCTACGTTAAAATTTAATTGTTTTTTATTTGTAAGTTATTGGTTTTAAAATTAAGCATTTGGCAATGTTGCACTCTCATTGGAATAATTTTAAATCAACTTAGTGGAACATGACATTACAATGTAAAGTTTTTCTTGCGGTTGATGCTGTTAATATCGCATTTTTTAATATTTTTGTAATTTATTTAATAAATGCAATAAAAAAATAAAAACAGTTAGTATACAATTTGTGCTAAGTGTTTTGATGGTTGTCATCATGGATTCTGTTAAAAATTCTGCCATGACGTAAAACGTGCAACCTCGGATTTGTTATGTCTGCAGTTTAAGTGTTAATATTTAAGAACGTATGTTATGGCTTTATATAAAAAGAAAGTTAGCTGGTAACTATTCTTTGTTTTATTCAGGTTTTCAGACAATGATGCAAAATATTTTTTGAAATTTAATGCCTTGTTTTTAAAAGTGCTTGCTTCTAGCCGAGACACAAACCCAAAATCTTATATATTTCTGTAAATATGGTAAATATTTTTCGACATTTTGGATCTGGACACCAATTTTTATCAGCTGATTGACCGTGTTGCAACATTGTGTTTCTTAATTCAAATTCACAATTCTTTTGTCTCTTGTTTGTCTTTGTCGGCATTAATCAAAAAAGTGGCTTACATCACAAGTTTAAATAACAATAGTATATTAATAGTGCAAATGTCATAAGCAAAGATCAAAAATCAAAAAATGCTTTAATGAGGGGAGTGTTGAGTTTTGAATTTGAAATGAATGAATGAATTGAATTTAAAAATGAAAATTTAGTAAGTATTGTTTATAAATTATTAGCTTGTATCTTAGCGGAAAGGTTAAGCATTATTTTGGTTTCGTATTTTATGAACTTAATTGGAATAATTTCCAAAAATTAAACAATTTATATTTTATTTTTGTAACATAATGTCTGCCAAAAAACTAGTTTTAATTAGCGGCGGTTTTCCTATTTTTTTATTTTATCGATAAATACCGCCGTCCGCCGGTTTTGCTTATAAGAACTATTGAAAACCCCGAATAATAGGTCTAGTTAACCTAACTTTAATAATTATTTGTTTTATTTTTTAATATTATTTTTATTATTGATTAACAAACAAAAACCGGGAAATATACGTAAAAACTCCCGGTAATAACAAATTAATTATAATTTTCGGCGGCTATATACTTAGATATAAAAACCGCCGAACACTGGTTTTCTTCTTATAATTTAGCAAAACCGCTGGCGGCCGTTTTTGTCTCTTTGTGTGTGTCTTTAATGAAATAAAAATATTTAAATTAGAAACTGTAGTGATAGACGTTATACAGGACACTGTGTTGTTAAGAAAATTTAAGAGCAGATTCTACCATTAAAAATATTTAAAAAAGTTCATATAAACATTATGGGTCCGCAGATTCCTAGTTTTTAAGATACAGCCTGTTAAACTTGTATTTTTTTTCTTTTTTGATATTCTAAATATTTTTTAACTATTTTTTTTTAATTTGGCAATGGTGTTTATGACATGAAGGATGTAATTTAGCACTAACTTAATTGCTTTTAATAAGTCCAGTGGCATCTCGAACGGCATCTCAAGAAATATTTCTAACAAAAAAAACGGTTCGCCAATGTCTGTGTGTAAAATTTTGTTTTTTCTTTATATTAAGCAAATAAAAATACAGCTTTTGTCTTCTATTTTTTTTCGAATTAAGTTTAGTTTAAGAGGAAAAAAATAAAAAATCTACCTAACTGCATGTTTTTAGACCATAAAAGAAGCATTATATTATTATTATATTTTTTTATTAGCAATTATGTAACAACAAAAACAATATTTAAATAAGGTTTATATCTAGTCCAACTACTTTTACTAAAATAAGCATTTTCAAAATGTTTTTGAAAACTTTACCACCATATCTCTTGGAAGCTATAAATTTGTGGGCATATGTTTATAAGAACTTTAAATTTTTTAAACAACATTCTGTTACCCCCTGTATAACATGTTAATGCCTTTTTTACCCCATGTACAATTGGAATTTTGCTTAAAACAAAACTTTGTATTTAAAAATACATAGGCCTTGGTTACAACAACAAGCGGAAGCGGCGAGCGGAGAATATCAAATCTCTGTACTGGCTACAATATTTTGTGGTAAACAGTGTTTTAAAACCAGTTTCTATACATTAGAAAGGCAACGAGGGTAATATTCGTTTGTTTCAAGCGGCAGCGGCAGGGCTTTTTGCTCACGTATATTGCTTCCGGCAAACAGCGAGCGCGACGTGACAGCAGCTGGGCATCAGCGCGTCAATGTCATATGAAAACACGTCTGTGACACGTCAGGCGGGACGACAACGTGACTCTAGGCAAGGATTTAATGTATTAAAACGCGCAGCGGTCCCGTCCTGCCCGCTGTTTGCTGTTTGGCTTATTGTAAAAACACGATAAGCTACACAACCACAGAAATATGTTTAGTTATCTACTTTATTTAATTATATGATAAGCGGCAATAAAAAGTTTTAAGTATTTTCCTTGGATTTTATTAACTTATTAAAAGGAATTTAAGTTTATTTTTCATAAAAAGTTGATTTAACCCATGTTTTTTAACTTTTTAAAATGTTAATAACTCCGTATCAGAGACCCGTATTTTGTGATTGTGGCATATCGTGTTTTTACAATTAGACCATCAATTCTCTTATGTTACCACCAGCCGACCCTTGACCTCTTCGTTGGGCGTTATTTATATTATTATTTGAACTGTTTCTTCAATTATTATATAATATAGCCTATAGCACTCCTAAATAGTGTAGCTTTCTGATAGTGAAAGAATTTTTATGATCGATTCAGTATTTTTGTAGATTAGCCCTTACAAACAGAGTTACAAACTTTACCTCTTTATATTTTTAATATAGATCAGGGGTCACCAAATACTTTCATTGTGGACCCTTTTTTTAAATACAACATAAATAAATAAATAAAATTCTGAACAAAAGGAAGTGCCAAGGGTTTATACAATTTAACTAAGAAAATTCCACACCACTGTTTTTTGACCAATCAAATGTGTAGTTTTGGTTGCATTACCATGACAACTCAAGTATTTATCGGAAATTGTTTTCTCCTGTCTGGGGTACCCTGGAGCGAATTATAGTGGAAATTTTTTGACATAATCATTGAATTTGTTTTAACGTCATGACTGTCATTCACATACATAATTAAAGAAAATGTTATTTTGTACCAGTTGTAGTAGTTTAGACGTAACATAATATGAAATAATGTAAGGTTTTAAGTACCTAAATGACAATTTTATACAACTACAGTTAGTAAAATAATATCATAGGACTGAAGTAGTAGACATAAGTGAAGAGCGTACTGTAGTAATATAAGTGTGAAATATAAAATAATAAACAATGATACGCTCTAAAATTACCTATATTTGCAACTACAATTGGTAAAATAAAAATATTTCTTCCCTTCTTATTGTTGAAAATATATCTATTACAAAAAGAAATTTATTTTTGAGAAGTTTTGTATACAATATAAGAACATTTTAAAATATGGCTAATTGTAAACACCAGACTAGTTTTTTTTTCAGGTTTTTATTGTTTTTATCTTTAAAATTGTTTATATATATATATATTTTTTTACTTTGTTAAAAAAATTAAAAGTAATTTTCAGGTATATTTGAGACTTTCTAAGGGTCAATTGACTGTGCATGGGACCATGACTAAAGTGGTAATTTCTTTTGGACACTCTATTGGTGTACTTACCTTAAAGCTGGTCCATTGTTCATCCAGAGAAAGATTCTTTTTTCAGTAGGAGCAGACATGGCGGCAGCTACCAGAACGGCTAACAAACAGACTTTAAAGAACATGGCTGAAAAGATATTCAATTGAACTCCTTAGATAAGATAAACAATGATGACTGGTTCTTGTTACAAGTCAGGCTTTATATAAACAAATGCAGATAAAGTGTATTTCCGTCTTTGGAAATGATTTTTTTTGTAAATGTTGGTTGAGTGTTCAATGTAAGTGACGATTATCAGTGGAAATACCCACAAGATAAACATTTTTTAGCATGAATTATTCATTTAGCACGGTTAGACTTAATTAATTACCAGGTCACTTTGAAAAATTACAATGTTTCTTTGTTTTACTGGGAAATATAAAAGGCTTTTTATGCAGGAATTATAAATTATAAACACCAAATTTAGTAATAATTGTATCAAAAGTTGCGGCAACGCCAATTTTGATAAATTTTGGTATACATACTGGGAAGTTTTTTTCACGTTTTTAAAATACATATATGTATATTAAATCCTAAGTACCACTTTAGCTTTTAAATTAGAAATCTTAAGAATTGTTTGCTAAAAGAAAGCGATTCAAATTAAGGGGTTATATCCACTTTGAAGACCGAAAAAGCCCTTTCTTCCAGATTTTATTCTGAAAAGCCGTTTTAATTTATTATTTTGAAATTTTGTACATATATTCTGTATACTTTTAACAATATTTTGACATATTTAATTTGTCAAAAAATTATTTTGAAAGCCTGTTTATCTGATGTCTGGGGGTTCCTCTAAAAGACGTTTTGCGATGACCACTACATCTCTCGACTGGATCATTTAAATTAAAAAACAAACGTATCTAGTTTCAGAAATGTTTACTCTATAAATTATTCGATGGAATAGGCAATGTTTTTTTGCAGTTTCTTAAACACAAAAATTCATTTCGGGCCCTAAATTTAGACCTTAAATTATTTAATAAAAAACAAATATTTATGACACAAGAAAAACCTTTGACTAATAGCTTAAAAATATATCTAAGAAGCTTGTGTAAAAATTTGAGATAGATCGGTTCAGTGGTTTTCGAGAAATCGTGGTTAGGCGAAGAACCATTTCTAAAACGTTATTTACCTATCAGTTATATTAACGTTTGAACGCCTAAAATTGATGATACACACTTAGTTGAATTTTTTTACAAATACGCGCTTTTTCCGAAACTTTTTGACGGATTAATTTTAAATTTTTAGAGAATATACTTGAATACATGTGCACTTGAAATATGCCTAAAACAAGTCGATTTTTTCAACATCGAAAGTGGATATAACTAGGGATGGCAACGATATATCGATTATTTTTAAATATCGATATATCGGAAATCAAATATCGATAATCTTCATCGATATTTAATTTTAAATATTTTCGATATTTGTGGTAAATGAGACAAAACTAAAAGTCGATTTTTTTACTTAAATTTTCAAAACTGTCAAAAATGTTATACAATAAAATTTAAAAAAAAGTATTAAGGGTATTTTTACTATTATTCCGTATTTATTTGCCCACTACCTGTTGAGAAAAAAAAATATGTAATATAAGATAATTTTTCGATATTTTTTTCTCTTAATATCGATATTTATCAACATCGATATATTATTGTTTTTTTAAATTGACATGCCTAGATATAACCCCTTAAGCGCTAACGTCGGAACCCTTTTGGTGCACTATGAAACTTCTAGTCATATTATGCTTTGTTGCAGTTAGTGTCCTATTTTTAGGATTTATTATATAAATGCAATAAAGAAGAACAATACAGTTATTCTACAACTTTTATTAAGTGTTTTAGTGGTTGTCATCATACAAAGTGGGTTTTGTTGCGTCTACAGTTCAAGTCTAAATTATCAAAAACTTATGTTTTGTGGTTTAAGATAACATTTCTTGGTAGGCTGACTGTTAATGATTATTATTATTGATTTTTTTATTAAGGTTGTGAGACAATGATGCCTAATGTTTTTTCTAAAATTTAATGCCTTGTTTTCAAAAGTGCTTGCTTCTAGCTGAGGCACAAACCACTTTCGAGATATCCATAATCAAAGTTGAAAATTGAACTTACATTCGTGATTAGCGCCCCAAAAACCTTTGTAAACCGAAGTCGGTCAAAATCGGTTGCTCCCACTTTTGAGACAATTACAAGAAAAAAACTTCCATGCTAAACAATAAAGCGACAGACGGTACGGATTATTTAGAATTCTGCTTATCGAGCAAAAATGGGTTACCTCATATGCTCTTAACATAGTTTTTTTATGTACAATTATATACAGGATGTTTTGTAATTGCGGTAGGCAAATTTAACGGCGTATTCCTGAGCCAATTTTTTTGTTAAATATTCATATAAACATAGTAAAATGCTTTATTTATAAGATACAGGGTGTTAAACTCTACAGAGAAAATCTGGTTTTTATTATCTTAAATATGCCTATTCCGATTTTAATAAAATTTGGGTGTTGTATTTGTTGAAATAAAATGTTAATTAAGCCCTAAAGTATTTTAATTAGTAAGACCAGTGGCGGCATGAAACACCTCAAAATACTAATTTTTATAATTTTCCTGCTTTTGGCATTGGCATTGGCAGGTTATCAGCCTGATACATATTAGTTGGACCTTGGTGAATACTGCCGTTAATGTTTTTTTTTTTGTCCAGGAATATGCAGTATAGCGGATTTTATTTTTTATACGGCTGCACAAAATTCTTGATATACCACTAAATTGGTATACAATATTTTATGAACATCTCACTCTTTTTAGTTATTTTAAACGTTTTTTTCATTAAATTCCAAATCCTGTACCCCTAAAAACGCTGCAACCATGCACACTAATGTGTATAATGGTTTCAGACATGGCGACTTGATTTAAAGCAAACCTTTTATAATAATAATTAAAAGGATTAAAATCAATAAAAAAAAACATGTTTTAAAAAAGTTTTTTAATGTTAAATCAAATATTGTGTGCCAACTGAGTGTTATATCAAAAATGTATTGCAAAAAGAAGGGGAAATATAGTAAAAATAAGAATAGTTTGAATTTTAACTTTGAATATCTCAAAATTGAAACGTTTCCGAAAAACAATTCTTTTAGATTCGTGATCAGCGCCCCAAAAACCCCCGTATACTAAATTTGGTTAAAATCGGAGTTGCCGCAACTTTATAATTATAAATAACGTTAATAATGCAAAAATAACGTAAAAATGTAAAAAACGGGGTTTTAAAATGTGAAAATCAAATATTGTGTGACACTTTAGCTTTAAATCAAGAATTGTGTGCAAAAAGAAGGGGGAATATAGTGAAAATAAGCTTAGTTCAAATTTTAACTTTGATGATGAATATCTCGAGAACGAAACGTTTCCGCCAAAAAATCTTTCAGATTCGTGATCAGCGCACCAAAAACCCCCGGACACCAAATTTCGTTAAAATCGGAGTTGCCGCAGGTTTCTAGAAAATTACCCAATTTTTTTTACCGCAATTAGGAAACACCCTGTATAACTTAAGTTTAAAAAACATACTAAAAGCCCCTGGTAAATATAGACTACTTACACAAGACAACCACCACTTATTCTATTGGTAAAATGCCTAGGAACTGCAATTTAAATTATTCAATTTAAAAAACACTAGAATTTTTGATGACCAATAAACAATCATGAATCACTTCGAACTTTGATAATCAGCTGATTTTTAAGGCGGTTTTAGACAAAGATTTCGGTTATTTTAATCATAAAATAAATTTAAAAAATCCTAAGATCTCTCATGTTTTATTTTATATCTGGATATTAGAAAGTGCAGCAGTTTCTGCGCCATCTAGTATGCGGAACATCAATAAAAAAGCTTGACGGGTAGCGTCATCTAGCTAGCGAATAAAATAAAAATACAGATTTATGGTTTAAAGTATGGATTGTGGAGGGGAGGATAACCATCTTTATGGCGGACAAGTTGAAAAAGTGGCCATTGAATGTAGCAAATTGGGATGGCGCCACAGTAGCCAGTGGAGGGATTTTGGTATTTCTTTCCTTTTTTATTTTGTATCTATCTGTCCTTTTTCATTTTGTAAATTCATGCTCATTGGTTAAAAATCTCCTCTGGCTACTGTGGCGCCACCTAAGTTGCTCCTTTCGACGGACACTTTTAAAACATTCAGATGGTTATCCTCCCCTCCACCATCCATAGTTTAAAGGGGTACACTCAATGATCTGAAAAATAAATACACTCCGTTTATGCTCCGTTGGTATGATCCGTATGATTAGCTGTCTTCCGATATTGGAACTTGGCCAAAGAATGTTGCAACCATTTATATGATTATTAATTCCCTATTTATAATTTAAATTAGTGTCGCAAAAAGGCGGATCAAAATTATAGGTAACCTAACAATAAAATCTGAATTTGTATTTTAGTTGGTTTTATATGGGTTCAAGGCAAAGGCGTAACTAGCCATTGAACTATGGATGGTGGAGGGGAGGATAACTCTCTGAATGTTTTAAAAAGTGTCCGTCCAAAGGTGCAACTTAAGGTGGCGCCACAGTAGCCAGAGGAGATTTTTTAACCAATGAGCATGAATTATAAGAGTGAGATACAAAATAAAAAAGGACAGATAGATACAAAATTAAAAAGGAAAGAAATACCAAAATCTCTCCACTGGCTACTGTGGCGCCATCCCAATTTGGTACATTTCGATTGCCACTTTTCAACTTGTCGGCCATAAAAGATGGTTATCCTCCCTCCACAATCCATACATTGAACATAGAGATAGGCCTGGGTGGCTTTCCAATGACGAAAATTTTCGTGCTTCACGCTCCAGGGCTTGAAGCTCTTGTACTGCTCTAAAAAGTTAGTCACCACAAAATACAAAAGGTTAGTTCTTTAGTCACTGGAACGCATGCTTAGACAAGGAAAGATAGGTACTTTAAATTTTTTAAAATTTCGTTGTTTTTAACCTTTCTTGGCTTTATAATAATAATCTCTTTTTAATATCTAATTCCATTTTAAATTAATAATTTTAAAAATCCATCCTTAACCATAAAAACACGTTTGAAGCACAAAAACCAGAAGAGGGGTTGGTGCATGAGGGGCAAGGGGAAAGAAAAACGGAGTAGCTCAGGTGCATAACACTTTCCGTCACTGGAACGCCATAAAGTAGAACGAAATGCTCCTGAGCTACTCGGGAGCGCTCTATTTGCGTCACTGGAAAGCCACTCTGGCCATTGCTTTTATATTTTTATTTATTATTTTATATTATAGTTTTTATATTTTATATCATATAAAAACAAAGGTCTGGCCACACCTTGGGAGGGCCCTGACGCTGTTAATACGTTATATGTACACATATACCATATAGGCACATTTTTCTGGGGGTTGTGCCTGCAACATCTGGGGCCTGGCCCCCGGGCTCCCCTCGTAGTTACGCCGGTGGTGTTAGGGAATTTTTAAAAGCAAAACCTATTGTAATATCATCGACTATTTTTTGGCAAAAATGCTACGTTTATCTTTGATAATTTTGAAAATTATGCCTACCTACATTCTTTTTAAATATTTAGTTGGGACGTTTTTATTATCATTAAAAAAATATAAGATGGCCGTATGGCAACTTTTGTCATGTAGGTAGGTATTTGGCATGTTATTGCCATAGAAATCAAAAGTGGGTATCCGTGTATATAGGTATTTATAAAAACAAATGGGATTTTAATAATTTAATCCACTGTTAATCTAATAAGTTATAGGATTGAATTAAACGTATCTAGGTACTGGAGCTACTATCGATGATGCCATAATATTATATACATAAGATTATGATATCATTTCAAAAACATGTTTTTTATGATGTATGACCTTCAATACCTAAAATCCAATGTGTATTGAGTTGCGCTAATATTTATGTATAACGATTTTAAAGATAGTTTTATTTATATTGCTCTTAAAAAATTTATTTAAAAAATGATTAAATTTTCCAGTTAATCAGTTCACATAACGAAATTTTTATATAAGAACACTGAGACTGTATTTTATTTAACCATTTTATATCAAGAGAGCAGCTAATTATTGTTTTCACCTTGGTATTTCAGATTTTGGACACCTACGGCATTTTTCAACGGTAGGTACGTAATTCTTTATATTAAATTATATAAAAGTCGATATTAAAGATCCTTGAGTTTTTTTAGTGTTTTAAAAATAGTAAATGTTAGAGCAGTCTTTATACTAGACGTGTTTAAGACGTGTTTAACTTAAAATTAAGACGTAATTTATTTAAAATTTTCTTTTAATATAAAAGTAATAAATAGTTTTGTTGATTAGTTATGTTCCTAAAATGTTTTTATTTTTGTGGCCTTAATAGGGATTACGATGTCAGCTCCTGTATATTCGTCAGCTCAGGAAGAATGGGAGAAATTTAAGGTAAGATAGTGCACGTTTATAATAATGCAAAGTGTTCTCAATTTTAAGTAATTTACTTGCTTAGAGAATTCTTAAATTAAAGTCAAGTTGCCAAAAATTGTCAATAAAGTTTCCCAATAAAGAAGTTATTAATAATTATGGTAATTTTCTGAAAGTTGGTTTTGAGCGCTGATCACAAATCTAAAAGATTTTTTTGGCGGAAAGGTTTTGTTCTCGAGATATCCATCATCAAATTTGAAATTTAAACTAATCTTATTTTCACTATATTCCCCTTCTTTTGCATACAATTCTTGATTTAAAGCAAAAGTGGCACACAATATTTGATTTTCACAGTTTAAAACCCCGGTTTTTTTGGTATTTTACATTATTTTTATATTACATTGTATAGCTTTACTTTTAATCATTTTCAGTCCCAGCAGGCTATGATGGCACCGTGTATACATGGTTGCAGCGATTTTTAGGTGGACTCTTGCAATTTAATAGATAAAAGGTGTAAAATACATAAAAAAAACTGGGTTTTAAAAAGCGAAAATTAAATATTGTCTGCCATTTTAGAATAGGATCAGTTTAAATTTTAACTTTGATAATGGATATCTCAAAGACGAAATTTGTCAAAATCGGAGTTGCCGCAACTTTCTTGAAAATTACTATAATAATACTTCCAAAATTGAAAATATTAAACGACTGCTTCATATATTTTGTTGCCAATGCCTGTAAAGTAATATGTCCACTCTTTTATTAAAGAAAAATACCACATATACCTATCAAAAAATAATCCTAAAACTATCACGCACTATTACGAATTATTTATCAGTGGTTAAAGGAAACTTTAAAATTTTTATTTTTTTAGTAGGTGATTTATCGGGCTACTTTTAATTATTGGTAATTGGCTTCTGGTAATGAGTTAAAATCTTTTAAAATTTTTACTGCATGAATTTGGTGTTTACCTTAACAATTTCATATTCGATGTATTTATAATACGGCTTAGTAGTAAATGGTAAAAAAGTTTTTATAAACCAAGCCTTATCTGTAAAAAATGTGGTTGGATGTACGAGATGGCAGATTGTTTAGTGAAAACCAACTTATAAATAACTATAGTAGTCTCACATTCCGCAACCCAGTGAAATAGGCCGTTGGCCATGTTCACCTAAGGTAGCAAATTTTCGGTGTAGATAGATTGGATTTTATCCCTTTTCTTTAAATTTTTCCAAAATTTGCAAGATTTTTGTAATCATGCCAAAATTTGCATTTTTATGGAGATGCCCGGAAATTATTTAATACGCCGCATAGTTCCATGACATAGTTGTAGTGTGCCCACGTCACAAAAGATACAAGCTACGACATCCCTTTTCTATTGCTTGTTCCTTTATTGGCATATTTATTTACCGTGACGCTTTTCACATAAGCATTGGCAACATCGTGAAGTTGATTGAACACCGGAAATAGTGGAATAAACTTTAATCAACTTTAAAACCTATTTACAAAAAACTATAAACAATTTTGTTAAAATTTTTATTTTCCTAGGTTAGTGACGTATTTTACTATTAATTAAAATAATTGTTAACATTGTAAAATTTTGGCCAAGAGCCTATTGTTTATATTAATCCTTTGTTAAATATCCTCGGGCGTTTTCGCGCTGATAGCGGAGTAACTTTACTATTGTTATTTGTACTGTGGTGGAAACCCTTCAAAAGATGTACCGCATGTTCAAGGTTAATAACAAAATAAATAAAAATATTGTAATTTGTTGGATTCATTCTAGTTTTTTTCAAATGGAACACTCTGTATATTATATCACCAATAAAAACATCTCTCGAAGAGTTAAAAAAATACTTCATTTAATATACGTATCTTCATTAGTTTCGGAAATATGACCATCTGAAGAATAGGTGTAAATTTCAATTAGGCGCTCATAGGTTCCTATATTACGTCAATATTGCTATTACAAAAATACATGCTCATGTTTCCAAAACCATTAAAGAAAGCATATTAAATATGCAATTTTTGTAATGCTTTTGAAATTTTGAATTATCTTTTTAATGCTGTTTCAATATACAATATGAGCAATGCGTTTTGGTTCATCGGCCGGCAATAGAATAACAAAAGCAAGCACTATTAGTCACGCCTGTTTACATGCTGGTGTTTAGTTAGATTGTCTCTTTTCCTCACATTGCCTATGTGTTATATTATTTAACTGAACCTGTATGTATAGAGAGTTCCATTTAAAGAAATATACTTTTGGTCCCACCCTGTATATTTTAGAAGGTAAAAGCATTCTGATAAATGATACGGATACTACAGAATCAACTTAACAAAATAGTGTTTTTATTTCTTTTTACACTTAAAAAAGTTAGGGAATGTAAATCTCTTACGTTTCTATAATGGAATTTAAAGATTCTTTTCCAGAGTTGGATAACTATATTTTCGAAAATAATTGGAATAGATATATTAAATGTGGTATTTGTTTAAAGTATTTGAATGGATCTTTTTAGTGGTGATATAATATACAGGGTGTTCCATAAAAATATATATATATATATATATATATATATATTTTAAATTACCTGTATATCTTAAGAGAGACCAAAATCTGATTACTGATTTAAAAGTACAAAATCAATCCAACAAAGTGATATGTTTATTATACTTAAAAAGTTAAAAGTTAAATTTATAACTTTACCCGTACCCGGTACTTACCAAAAACTGAGATATATTTGGTCTTTTTCTAAAGTTAGAAATATTTGTTAAATAACAATAAAAAAGGATTTTTCTGTATTTTTTCAGCATATTAATTTCTAAGTATATTGGTTGTTTAAAAGTTTTGATTAAAGTTTCTACAGCATTAAATGGGTTAGAAATTGCAAGATGTATTACGCTTGTTCTAAAACAGCAATAAAAAAGTTTTTTTGCATGTTTTTTTTAAACTCTTAGAGTTTATTCATTATTATAGGATATTAATGTTTGGCCCAGGTTTGGCAAAGGAACTTCATGCTATGGAAAGACATCATACAAAATTTTGTTAAAATTTGTTTGGTTGTTTAAAATTAGTCACCTGCTCGGTTCAAAACAAATCTTAAAATGTGTAAAAAAACAAAGAAAGAAGATACCAGAAAAATGTAGCTTCTTTTGTTACTTAAAGTTATAATTAAATGTTTGTGCCAGTCAGGTAACGAAAATACAGTTTTCGGTGATTTTCATTTTATTTTCTCCATGTAGAAATTTTGTCCATTTTTAGACCGATTTTAACAAGACATACGATTCTCCTGAAGAAGAGGCTAAAACGTTTTGCAATTTTCCAAGATAACTTAAAGGACATTCAAAGAGCACAATGAAAAATTTTCGCGAGGTGAAGAATCATCCACTCAAAGGAATTAATAAGTTTTCGGATTTAACTCAAGAAGAGTTTAAAAAGAGCCATACAGGTGGTCTGATGATGGGTAGACGGCAATAACTCCTGCTGTATATGAATAATATAATATTTTTAATTATAATTTTATTAAACGTGTTTTTTTGTTACTTTTTTTTGTTTTTTTTTTAATAAATACATGTAGTAGTATAGGTTTAATATTTATAACGTTGAAACTGTTTCCGCACAAAATAAAAGATATTACTAGCCTGTCGAAAAAAACCAACACAATCCTATAAACGGATAATAGAAACCATTAACAGACAGGGAGAGTAATAAAGCTGAAGGGACAACTGTTCAGGGTAAATCTATAGGAAAAGGGCGGATTCAAAGTGGCCCACAGGGTTGATATACACGTCGTGCCAGCTTGAATTACCTTTTAGTGTGTTGAACAGTAACAGATGATGGAGATTAGGCAGGGAACGCACATGCAGCCAAAACTTGCATGATACGATGACGCATCGACTGAAGGTGGAACAAATATAGTTTTGCTTTAGACCGTCTTCTTTATAGGCAAGAAATAGTCTGTTTTAATTTCAACCTGGCACTACGTGTATAGGTATCCCAGAGTGACAATGGAAAATTCTTTTGTAAATTTTGATACCTTAAAATTAATATTTGCTCCCTATTCATTTTACAGCAAAATTGGATTTGACAGTTTTGAAGACGTTGATAAGATAAGCTTAAACATTAAATTTCGTTATATTCTAACAAACCAAGTAGATGGAAGAGGGCGTGGCTGTGTGCACGTGGAATTATAGGAAGAAAAATGAAAGTGATGTATTTCGTGCAAAATTTTAATAAATATTAATAAGCGTAGTAGAGCGCTTTTGGTAAAACCATCTTCAGTGCTACTTGACACAAACAGAAGTCAGCCCTGGAGTGCGTTCATAAATAAAATGTAAAGTAATCCTTGTACTCTGTAATGGAATCAAAATGACATTTGAAATGTATTACATTGTAAAAGCAATTTTAAACGCTACTCAGGAGATGTATCGTGAATTAACGTAAAATATTTAAAGATGTTTATGTATTTATTTATAAACTAATATAATTTACAATTTTAATATATAAATCAATTTCTAAACAAATCAATACTTTTTTTAATTTGAACAAGTTTGTAGGTATTTTGTGGTTTGGAGAAAAATTAGTACCTAAATAAAAAGAGCCTAAAAATAAATAAAGTTGTTCTAGGAATCATAGTAGCATCAGCAAAATATTATTTGTTTCTTTTTAAAACTTTTAAATTTAAAAATTGTAAAAATTTTGTGTTTCCCATTCTCTTAGGAGACAAATATGAAATGCGCAAAATCGGTAAATTGTTACCACGCTTGTGAGCACGGTAAAGAATGTAATACAGAGTTACATTCCCAGACTATTTTTGAACGCTGTAAGACAGAAAGCAGTGTAATAAATAATTCATTTAGGAACGACGTCTGTTCCAGAAATGTAAGAAATGTGTAGGGTAGGGCGGGGCTAGTTGAGCAATTATTCACTTGATAGGTTATAGCTCCTCAAAAATAAGTCTTAATGTCTTATAATGCATACTGATGGATTAGAAATTTATCCCTTATTAATAGTGTCCATAGTAATTTCTTTCTAATAAGTCAAATTTAGGAGCTACATCTATTTTAATGTAGATAGTCAAGTATGCCCAACGTACCCCATAGGTGAGGTAAGTTGAGCAAGGGTATGGGGCTAGTGGAGCACTTAGAAAGTATAGTCAAATTATGGCTTAAATGTTAGATACGTTAACAATAAAAATACATTTTGACAATTTGCTTTTTATATTTATAATCTTATAGTGACAAAACAACAAATCTCATTAATAAAACAGCAACGTTCCTAGCTTGAACTATTGAATTTAATACCTATCAATTCATCTTCGTTTTTAAACTTTTTAGGCAGTTTTTTTTTGCTTCTCTTGTAATGCTTTCTGTATCTGTTAAAATTGCAGCTTTCTTTTCTTCTGTTTGATTTGGCTACTTTTCTTGGGTATCGTCAAACTATTTCCAGAGAAAATTTATAAGTTAGATAGGTCAGGTCGTTTTCTTTGTTGCTTGTACAAAGTTCGGGTTGCAGCCTCTTCTAAATCCTGAGGAGACTCTAGTAGTCTTACTGTTATAAGTCCGTATCCCAAAAAATAAAAAAATACATTTTATACTTAAAACCGTGGGGTTAGTTGGGCAACTGTAGCTCAACTAACCCCAACCTGAAATTTTAAAGAAAAATTAAATTTATTAGAAAACCGGTTAGAAGTATATCCAAAATCTTTATACATAATTAAACTGCAATAAATTTACTTAAGATTACCACTTACCTGATTAAGAACGGAATACATTTAACTATCACAGATAAAATTTTCCGGCTTGCAATTATTTTACTTTGTAATCACAAAATAAACAATGCGCACGGATACTTTTCTCGATCGCCGCGTCACCACTAGTGGTCGCACAATGAGTTCCCCTCGCGCAACCCTTTCTTTACGCTATTTGATGCTTTCGCGTGCGGTCGATAGTTTTTAAGATATTTTGATTGCCCAATTTACCTCTATGCTCAACTAGCCCCGCCCTACCCTACTTTGTAATGATTTATGAACGTAACTCCCTCTGGAGAACATAAGTCGGTCAACAAAAGTTTAAAAGTTTAAAACAGAAATTCACATTACAAACAAACAGGTAACACAGCACACAATGGTTGAAAATGCTGGGCTCTTAGCAACAAATTATTTTTAAAATTATCACCCCTTTGTAGGGATATGTTATAAACAAATTTTAATATGTGGCCTGTTTGTTTGTAATGTGAATTATTGATTTTCTAAACTTTTAAACTTTTGTTGACCGACTATGCGCTCCAGTGCTAATGACTTCTGTTTGTTACAAGTTGCACTGAAGATAGTTTTACCGAAAGCGCTCTGCTACGCTTATTAATATTTATTAAAATTTTGCACGAAATACACCACTTTCATTTCTTTTTTCCTAAAACCAATTAAAGATTATTTAAGAAAAACTACTTGTAAAATCGTTGGATATCTGATACATACTGTAATGAATCCACCAGAAATATTCGTAAAATTTTAAAAATTGACAAGACATTGTATTCATTTCCGGTGGATTCATTACAGTATGTATCAGGTATACAACGATTTTACAAATAGTTTTTCTTAAATAACTTTTAATTGGCTTATAAGAAAATGACAAAATTTAGTGTGTGAGAATATATTATTATCGTCTTTTAACTAGTCTTATGGATATTGTTATAAAATCTGTGGGGAAGCCAATATTTAAAGGTATTAAAATTTACATGGGATTTCCTATGGTCAGTCTTGCTATGTATACAGTGACCGCCAAAAAGTTCTACACATTGACGACGATATACTATATGAGCAAGCAGTTTTGGTTCATCGGCGAGTAATGTAATAAACAAACAAGCAGTATTACTCACCCATGTTTACATGCCGGTATTTAGTTAGATTGTCTCTTTTCGTCACACTGCCTATGTGTTATGTTATTTATCTTTACCGGTATGAAAAAAAATATATTCTTAAAATTATTTAAAACCCTTTTGCTTATTTGATAACGTAAAAATCAATATTAACATGGGCACTACGCCAGTGCCACTTCCATCTTGTTCGATCACGATAGCAATGGCAATGGCGGGGATAAGGGGGAGAGGGAGGGGGGAGAAAGAGGGGTAATTACCTCCTAGAAATGTTAAAACATATTATAAGGTCTTTGAATTATAAAAAATGTATTTTTGGTAAATACCCTGTAAATTTAAATATCCATTATACCCCCAAAAAATAAAATTCTCTACGCTAGTGGATTTGGTTAAAAATTAAATGTGTTTTCAAACGAAATTGGATCAAAAAATTATCGTACGAAAACAATTGAACCAACACAACATAGATTTATTTCCAAAAAAAAATATTTAGAAATTTCGTTTTTTACGTTTTGTTTTATTACTATTTTGCGACAGGCGAGGCGTAATACATCTTTTGCGATTTCCAATCGAATTTATGTTATAGAAACCTAAATGACGAAACTTTTTTCCCTTCACAGTTTTTTCTACTATTAACACTTAAAAAACAAGCAAAAAAAAAGATTTTTTACTTGTTTTTCTGTTTTTATTTAACCAAAATGTATCGGACTTGTCCAAGGGATGCATATTGTTTAATATGATATCGATATGTTGATTTTCAATTATGAATAAAATTTGTTCCGTTTTTTTTTTTCAGACCGATTTTAAGAGGGCATACGGTTCTTCCGAAGAGGAGGCACAACGATTTGCAATTTTCCAAGATAACTTAAAGAGAATTCAAGAGCATAATGAAAAATTTTCGCGAGGTGAAGTCTCATACACACAGGGAATTAACCAGTTTGCTGATTTGACACACGATGAGTTCAAACAGCGCCATTTAGGCAAGATACGTAGACCAGAACCTGCAAACTAATATTAGGATAATGTTTTTCTCGAGCATATTAAAAATATTTTTGTAACATTTTTTTGTTGTTTTTAAAATACATATTATAGCATCAATATTATATTATTTACCTATAAGACTAGAATTAATTACACCGACAAAAAAAAGTTTTATGTGCATCGGACGCGACCCATCTACGGGTATGTTTTTCGACCCTCTGAATCCGAATTTCAAGTCAGTTTAGGCCGTACGGGTCCCAATTTCGATAAAATTGCAAAAAACCGTAAAAAATGGGTAAAAATTTTCTTATGGTTTTTTGCAATTTACTCAAAATTAAAAGGTGTACGGCATAAACTGATTTAAAATTCAGATTCCGCGGTTCAAAAACATGCCCCTAGATGGGTCGCATACCCTAAAACTTTTTTTTATACATATGGGCCGGTGCAATGTCCCCATACTTAGTACTGCCTTTTTAAAAAATTAATAATTTTTTTGTGCTCTTTTGTGCTGTTTTTGTGCTATTCTGTGCCGTTAAAAGAAACTTTATTTATGTATTTATTTCCGAGATATAAAAGATTTTTTTGTGCTGTTTTTGTGCTATTCTGTGCCGTTAAAAAAACTTTATTTATGTATTTATTTCCGAGATATAAAAGAATTTTTTTTTGTGCTGTTTTTGTGCTATTCTGTGCTGTTAAAAGAAACTATATTTATGCATTTATTTCCGAGATATAAAAAAAAAAACAAAATAGGGGTACCTACTTAGCACTGCCTTTATTGAAAAAATCTTAAGTTTTTTGGGCTGTTTTTGCTGCTTTTGTGCTATTCTGTGCCGTTAAAAGAAACTTTATTTATGCATTTATTTCTGAGATATAAAAGAAACAAAATGGGGGTAGTTTTCGTACCTACTTAGCACTGCCTTTTGATTTTTTTTGTGCAGTTTTTGTGCTATTCTGTGCCGTTAAAAAACTTTATTTATGTATTTATTTCCGAGATATAAAAGAAACAAAATAGGTAGTACCTACTTAGCACTTCCTTTTAAAAAAATGATGTTTTTTGTGCTGTTCCAAATTTTAGTCGCTAGTTTTAGCTTCGTGGTTACATAAATTTGCAATAAACTCGCGTTTATATCTCGGGAATAAATGCACAAAAACGGCACAAAACAGACCAAAAAAATAATAATAATTTAGGTACTAAGTTGTACCCCTATTTTGTTTTTTTTATATCTCGGAAATAAATGCATAAATAAAGTTTCTTTTAACGGCACAGAATATCACAAAACAGCACAAAACAGCACAAAAAAATATATTTTTTCAAAAAGACAGTGCTAAGTAGGTACCCCCTATTATGTTTTTTTATATCTCAGAAATAAATGCATAAATAAAGATTCTTTTAACGACTCAGAATAGCACAAAAACGGCACAAAACAGACCAAAAAAATAATAATAATTTAGGTACTAAGTTGTACCCCTATTTTGTTTTTTTTATATCTCGGAAATAAATGCATAAATAAAGTTTCTTTTAACGGCACAGAATATCACAAAACAGCACAAAACAGCACAAAAAAAATATATTTTTTCAAAAAGACAGTGCTAAGTAGGTACCCCCTATTATGTTTTTTTATATCTCAGAAATAAATGCATAAATAAAGTTTCTTTTAACGGCACAAAATAGCACAAAAACAGCACAAAAAAATCATTTTTTAAAAAGGCAGTGCTAAGTAGGTACGAAAAACTACCTCCATTTTGTTTCTTTTATATCTCGGAAATAAATACATAAAAAAGTTTCTTATAACGGCACAGAAAAGCACAAAAACAGCACAAAAAGAATCATTTTTCAAAAAGGCAGTGCTAAGTAGGTACGAAAAACTACCTCCATTTTGTTTCTTTTATATCTCCGAAATAAATACATAAAAAAGTTTCTTATAACGGCACAGAATAGCACAAAAACAGCACAAAAAAACATTTTTTCAAAAAGGCAGTGCTAAGTATGGGGACATGCCGGTGCACCGGTGCACAAAAAAGTTTTTGTATAGCGGGCGCGAACTATCTACAGGCATGTTTTTGACTTGCTGAATCCGAATTTTAAATCAGTTTAGGCCGTACACCCTCCAATTTTGAATACATTGAAAAAAACGGTAAAAAATAGAGAAAATTTGCAACGTTTTTACGTTTTTTTGCAATTTACTCGAAATTGGGACCCGTACGGCCTAAACTTGAAATTCGGATTCAGAGGATCGTAAAACATAGTAGATAGGTCGCGTCCGGTGCACATCAAACTTATTTTTTTGTGTGCCGGTGTTATTAATACGACAGTAATAGAGTCAGAGCCCGTGAGCGGCAGGCTCACGGTACATACCAAATTTATTTTATTTTCATACCTTGCAAAATAAAAAAGTTATAGAGGTGAGCCACCGGCTAGGGACACCCGGTATAGAGTTGAATTTTTGATCTTTATTTGTTTTTTTGTTATGGTTAAAAGATATATGAAGAAGTATGAAACTTTTATACAAGACGTATTTTTTCTATCTTTCTTGGTTATAGTTAAAAGTGGGTGGAAAAATATAAATGAACACCCTGTACATACCTAAAAATTTTTGTCAAAATGATTAAAGTGCAAGTATATTATATAAGTGTCAAGTGCAAATATCCTGATATAAAAATATACCTGTTTGGCTTATGTCATTTTATTTTTGCTATCTAAATACTTTAAAAAGATGATTGAAGTAAGTAAATATTTTAAGTACTTTTTCATGATTATGTTTTATGTAATACAGGTTATCATAAAACTAAAAAAATTTAGATTACACTACACGGTCTACCACATTTAAAAAATAGGATACTTAAGATAAAGAAGCTATCATAAATTAAAGGGTATGCCGGAATCTATCCAAAACACAATAGGGGAAAGTGGGAAGGCTTCATACAGTCTTTATATTTTGCTTTGTGGAATGCCTTGTTTTGAGTATATCTCTTTTAATTTATGACACACTAGTAGCTTAACTATTTTATATTGTAGTAAAACTTTAATATTATTGAAAATCTACATGCCTGAGTTTCTATAAGACTTTTACAAAAAAGCAAAATGTATGAATGTAAGGGGCACATTTACCATCACTATTAATTCGTCATAATTATTGTTTATTATTGTTTTAAACAATACTTAAAAAAATACAACTACATTTTTTTAACATACAAAACAAATAGTAAAATTTAAAATTAAAAAACAGTTTTTATCCAAATCTGTTAATGCCTATTTTAACATCGCAATAGTTTCGTGATATGAACATAAGTAACGATTAGTGTTATTAAACGGTTTTTACGTTACATGTATGGTTATCTACCAAACACACTTATTAACATTATTTGTTTTAGTCAGTTATATTTATTAAAACTAACAATCTCAAAATGTAAAAAAAATATTGCTTATAATGTATAATTAATTATATCAAATAAAAAACTCTAGTTAACACAAAGATACCTTAACTTACAAAACCTAAAATTAATATGCCTATGTTATTAACAGATATTGATCTAAGATCTGTGGTAATATCATCACTATGTCTGATAAATTAACTGATCCTTGACATCTAAAGACACAAAGTTCATAAAGCACCCTGTTTTTTTTCCGTAAAAATGAAACCGTTACTTCAGTTAAACTACTTTATATAATATTTATAACTATAATCGTCTGTGTAACAAAAAATAGTAGTTAAAATATTATTCATAAAGGGCCAGGGGTACATTTATACAGTATGAATGTGCCCCATATACTTATGTATGAATCAGCCCCATCACATGCTAATTAATGAAACAATATGAAATAGAAAAACCGTCTTTATCTATAATAATTTACACATAAAATTAGTGCCTTTGTATTATTATAATTAGGATTAAATAGCAATAATTAATCCAAAAAATAGTAACTGGCCATAAAATATGTCCAAAGTTACGATATGAAATTACTTACGTGAGGCAAAAACACGTTCCGTGTTGTGCACTCAATCTTACCGCACCGAAAATTTTGAAACTTCACTAGTCTGTAAACACACATAAAAACTGTGCACACCCACCTTCGTTACTATTTTACTTCGTGTCTAACTTCAGATAAACTCAATGTATGTAGGTGCCCCTTGTATGAATCCACCCCGCTTTCCCCTACATGTGTATCAGTGGAGAACAAGATGTCCTTCTTGAAGACGGACATATTATCAACTCTGTCAAACCTATAAATATCTAGGACTAAATATTTCAGACATGGAACATTAGACCAGGCCATAAAAGAGCGAAATACCCAGGGTAGAAAGGCTATTGGCTATTGCTATGCTCAACAGCATTTTGTGGGACCAAAAATCACAAGACGAAGCAAACATCTTATATGTATATAACACTAATGCTCAACTGGACACCAAAAGGAAGAAGAAAGAGGGGACGGCCAAGAAAGAGTTGGAGAGAAGGCACTGACAAAGAGATAAGAGAGAGAGGACTTGAGGAAAACCTGTGGAACGACAGGGATCAATGGAGATTGGGAATCGGTAGACGTCGCAGAACGTTTTAAACCCGATTATAGTAGTAGTATGCTGGAACAACGTTCTAACCGCCAAAAGTTAAGTTTTGAGAATAACGAAAAAACGCTTTTTATATTTTCCTTTTAATTAAAAAAAAACCTCAACACTTGCGTGCTTACTTATGGGTATTTTAATGTATTTAGAATAAACAACATATTATTATGAACCTTTAATAAGTTCTAAAGGTAAGAAAAATCCCTAAACGTTTTATATACACGCTGTTTGTACCGGTCCCCATCTAATAATTCCTATGTCGAATTCTTTGACTTTCTTTCAACAAAGATCGATAGCATAATTTCTCAGTTTCCATCGGCTGAAATAATCATGCTTGGTGACTTTAATGTCCATAATAAGGATTGGCTGGGCTCTTCAAAAACTGACCCTCAAGGCAGAGCAGCCGATATCTTCGCAGTCAGTAACTCTCTTACCAACCTTATTATGGAACCCACCTACTTTCCTAGAGTCCCAAATCATAATCCAAATCCCCTTGTCTCTTTCTTACTACCAACCCCGAACTCTATCAAACATCTGTCACAGCTCCCCTAGGTCGCTCAGATCATGGCTTAGTTACTATATCTTACCCTGCACATCCCGAGGTAAATGAATACATGCCACCACGCACCGTATGGCACTACAACTCAGCCGACTGGGATGGCCTGAGGGACTTCTTCGCCACTTACCCCTGGAATTCCATTTGCTTTTCTTCTGGTGATCCTTCTCAAATTTGCAATCAACTGACGGAATCAATTCAATTGGGTATTGAAACCTATATTCCACACACCATCATGAACCCCAAACAATCCAATAACAAACCCTGGTTTTCCAAATCTTGTGATAAAGCTAGAATTTTAAAAGTTCAGGCTCACAAGAAGTTTCTGCAGGATCCTAGTCCAGAAAACCGACAGGCCAGCATTGAAGCAAGAAACTACTACAATCAAACAATTTCTGAAGCCAAAGACTCCTTCGACAATCGTATTAAAAACAAAGTTCTTTCTTGCTCAAATGGCAGCAAATCTTTCTGGTCCTTTGCGAAAAACATAGGTAGGAATTTTTGTACCAGTTCTTTTCCGCCACTAGCTTTGGAAGATGAAATTGTTTCTACCGCTAAAGGAAAGGCAGAATTATTTGCTAAACAATTTGCTGCCAATTCAACCCTTGACCCTCCCGTAAATCATCCAATTCCAGCGGTTACCCCAGTTCCTCATAAAATGCCCGATATTATTTTTAAGGTAAAACACATTAAGCGTATCCTTTCTTCCCTTAACACCAAGAAATCGTCTGGGCTGGATGGCATACCAGCAATCGTTTTAAAAAATGTGCTCCAGAACTTGCACCAATCTTAACTCGGCTCTTTCGAATTTCTTACGACACAGGTATCTTTCCGGAAAGCTGGAAAGCTGCACGTGTTCAACCTATTCCCAAGAAAGGATCTAAATCTCTTCCATCTAACTATAGACCAATTTCAATTCTCTCAGTTCTTTGTAAAGTAATGGAAAAACTAATTAATTCACAAATTCTTAAGTACTTAGAAAAACACAAAATTTTGCATGACAGACAGTATGGATTTCGCCACAAAAGATCTACGGCAGATCTTCTTTCCTTCGTATCACACTGTTGGAATAAGTCTCTTGAGTTTCTAGGTGAGTCCCAGATCGTTGCTCTTGATATATCCAAAGCTTTTGACCAGGTCTGGCATGCCGCACTTCTTAATAAACTTCCCTCCTATGGTCTTTCAACTAAACTCTGTACTTGGCTCTCTAGTTATCTATCTGATCGTCGTATATCAGTTATTGTGGACGGCCATTCTTCATGCTTTCATCATGTAAATGCTGGAGTCCCTCAGGGCTCAGTTCTGGCACCAACATTGTTTCTTCTTCACATCAACGACCTTCTCTCGTCCACAACTAATTCCATTCATAGTTTCGCCGACGATAGTACCCTTCACTCCAGTTTTCAGGTTCCTAAACCCATTACTAAACCTGACTTGGAAAACAAACGCAGAGCGATGCAGATATCTCTTTCGCAGGATCTTAATTTAATATTGGATTGGGGCGCTAAAAATCTCGTCCATTTTAATGCATCCAAAACACAATCATGTTCCTTGTCGCGAAAAGAGTCATCAAATACTCATCCTCTACTTATGAGCGGCCAAGTTTTACAGAGCAAAGGCACCTTTAATCTTGTGGGCGTCACATTTGAAAGTAACCTTAACTGGCATAAACACATTGTATCTATAGCCACGGCAGCTTCAAAAAAGCTTGGATTTCTCTTTCGAGCCAAAAAGTATTTTTCCCCTTCTAATTTATACACTTTATATGTGTCCCAAATCCGACCTCCCTTGGAATATTGTTCTCATATCTGGGGCATGGCGTCCCCCACAACCCTTAGCATTCTTGATTCTATTCAAAGAAGAGCTATTCGTCTCATTAATGATCCTTCACTTACGGAAAGGCTTCCCTCTCTTGCACATCGTCGGGCTGTGGGGGATTTATCGCTTTTTTATAGGTACTTCCATGGCTTCTGCTCTGAAGAATTGTCCAGTATAGTTCCTCCACTTACGGTTCCCAACAGAGAAACTCGAGGTTCCGCGCGTATGCATCCCTATACGGTCCAACTGGACAGGCCCCGAACTTCCCACTTTGTTCGTTCTTTTATCCCTAGAGTTTCTAGGTTGTGGAACCTGCTGCCCGCGGAGGTCTTTCCTTCCCCCAAATCTTCAAGTATTTAAGTCCCGTGTCAACAAACTCCCTCTTACCTCGCTTAAGACACCCACGGTACGTTAGTATTTAGGCTTTTAGCCTTCGTGGTTTGTCCAAAGATAAAAAAAAAAATGTCACTTACAACGTTTTTTACACGGAAACAAGTCTCTTAAAACCTTGTTTTACGTTTAATAGGTCAAATGTCTTTTACTGTGACGTGGTTAGAGAGAGGACAGTATGGTTTTAAACAACTTTTAGGCAGGACCCTATTAAGGGTATGAGGCGCCCTAGGCTAGAATTCCCAGAGCGCCTATTTTCCTACTAAAAAAATTTTTGAAGAGCAAAAAAAAAGGTCCTTACCTCCATTTCAGTCAAAAAAAGGCAATTTTCTCCTTTTCGCGTCTATTTTATTTATATCCCCGCAGAAAAATTAGTTCTAATCCCCACCCCACCTAAACTTTTTAGAAACTTCCCTGTCTAGCGCCTATTAGTCCCCTGTCTGGCGCCCTAGGCTGTAGCCTAGTCAGCCTAATGGATAATACGGCACTGCTTTTAGGTTTTTATAAAAATTAACATGATTTAAGGGTATTCATTTTGTGAGGGCATGTTAGGCCTTCTTAGTGGGGCTAATTGCCGTCTGGGGGAGGGGCTAAGCCTCTCACAGCCCTCCTATTTATCGAGCCCCTGTTATGACTTGACTAGGACTTTGGGCCACTCTAATGAAATATAGAAGTTTTTGCCAGGGCACATAGAACGTTGTTACGCGGATGGGGAAATCGCCTTGACATCTCCACAAGAACAAAATTGTGAGAGATTTGCGTGAAACGGTGGAGGCTTAGGCGTATGAGTAAAAAAACAATTTTATATGAAAATCTAACTTTAGACCAGACTGTCGGTTAAAACGTTGTAGGTTAGTTCTTTTATCACATACTTATTTTGATTTTAAAAATCAAATTTGCACAATTTTCAATTATAGTTAATAAAGTAAGTCAATTCGTGGACACACTGTATTTGTATCAGGTATGGTAATTATTATGAGTTGCTAAATAAATAAAACACATTTACTTAAATTTTTTAAAGATACAGTTTTATTTAACATTCTTTACAAAAAAACCATTAGTACTTAGACTCAACAATAATTTAAATCCAGTTAAAAATTTTAAATATACTCTATTTGGCACATCTTAAAACTTTACTCCTCTTACATATAAATTAAGTAGTACCTATTCTACAAGTTAAAAACTTTAAACATTTTATCAGACTCAACAGTTCTATTATTTTTGATATATAATTTATATTTCCTAAATAGCTATAATCAATCTTAATGATCCGTTTTAAAGCTAGTATTTATAACCGTTAGCTAACTACAACAGATAAACTAAAGGATGCAAATACTGACTCTTAGAATAAATAAACTTAACCACACATTTTATAAAAATGCATGTTAGGTTTTAAAACTGAATATATATTAGAATAAAGGTAATTATATAGTCTAATTACCTCAGTGATATTAGTTAAACATACTTTTCTAAAAAAAGTAAAAACAGCCACAAATATAGCACATAAAAAGTCGTAAAATATTACTTTAAAACTTATTAGAGGGATAGATTGAACTCGACAAATTGATAGATTTAACGATTTAAGTATTTTTATAAGTTTTATTGTTCTTGGGAAACTTTTATGTTTATTTAAAGTAAGTTTCATTTGCCATGTCCTATCTATTGCCCCAAATATAAATAATTAAATAAAATTATTATATTTCTAATAAAAAAATCATACAACAGAAGAATAAAATGGTCCAGTTTAAATTTAATTTGAAAACTGGCCCTTAGAATGTAATAGTATTTGTAGGTTTATAAAGAGGTTTGTTCCTACGACTCTTCAAAATATAACAAATAATTGGCAGAGTTATTGTGCTCTTACAGACAAAATTGGTCGAATTAAGGCAAATATTTTGATATAAAGTTGTAAATTATTGTCGATGACATTAGGAAACAAGGATCAGTTCACGCTGGTCCAAAGAGATTTTTTTCGCGTTTTGTGTCATTTAACTATAATTTTTAGTTTATTTAAGATAAATAAAACAACATCGTAAAAAAATTGATAGATTCATAAAATCATCAGTGTCTCGAGAAAAAGTTATTTTTGATAAAGAATTTTTCTTTAAAAAAGTATGATTCCCAAAGAGAAAATGTTGATTTTACAGGGTTCGCAAAAACTTGGAAAACATAATGTTTAAATATAAATTAAAATGAAATTTGTTATCAAAATATTAACGCCTTGATCACAATCGCATACAGCTGAAAAATTGTATTGTGTATGAATCTGGGAGAAGCAAGAGTTCAAAAAGCAAATTACAAAGAGTTTAGGCTATTTTATTATAACAATTTAAAATCAATAATTTTTGATAACACCAAAATCTAATCAGTTTCATAAAACTTTTAAAGCCCCTGTAAAATAAATGGTCATTTAAAATGCTATTATAAATGGATTTTTAAAATGATATTTTGTTTAAAAATGAAAAATAAAGGTAGTTTGCGCTTGGAGAAGTCATGTTTTTGAGCACCCTGTACACAAGATCAACATTTTTTTTCGTAAATCATATCTTCCTTACAAGCAAACATTTGTATCAAAAATAACTTTTCCTTGAAAATGTTTTTTTTTAAATTTATTTATCCTTTGGACAGCCTGCATAAAATACACATTTTAAGATAAATTTTTACCAAAAAAATTTTGTACTCATCATCTTATATAAACTAAAAATATATTAAAGTACACCACAAAATCACAAAATTAATGCCATAAGGGTTTAAATTTTGCTTTGTAAGATTCTTATAGAAAGGTCTTACATTTGTGATGAACACAAAAGAGTTAATGTCAATTGTCTCACTAAGTTATTATCTTTCTAACTTTTAAACGTAATATACCTTTTTAACCAGCTGGATGGCAACTTAGCCCAAATACAAATAAGGCATGTTGAAGTCAAATGAACTTTTTATCTTGCAAAAATAATGGCCTTGGCAAGTTTTACCCTTTAAGCTTTTCTATTATTTATCATTATTTAGAATATCTTACAAAACTTTTAAATATTAAATACATATACCGGTATGGAAACCAAACCGTCGACCATACACAGATCAAGCACTGAATCCGTAACTCTTCCACCGACTTGCTATGTATACCCCTAATTTATCGCTAGGGGCTTCCATCGGCCCACCGCTTCCGACTTTCGTTGGATGACAATGCGAGCAACACATATCACACTACGAATATTTACTATGCTTTTAATTCCCTATGGTCGGTCAGTTGGTTTCCACACCTGTATGTATTTTTTAAGTATATTTTAGCTTTACATGACGACTTTTAGCTCTTTAGTTTTTAAAATAGGGAACTTAGTTATTTTTTAAAAATAATAACAAATGACTTAACATCCCTTAGTATTCATCTACCACTGTCACTCAAACCTACCGACCATTGCTTTAACCCAACTGGATTGAACAGCGTTGCCATTTTGCTTCAGTTCTCCCTCAGCCCTAACTTTTAAACTAGGATCTGGCAATGTGGCAGACACATGACATTTGACATGTTTGGCGCTGTCCTGATTGGGCCCGTGTTTGGTTAGCCTTAAAGGCTTTGCCGGTATTGGGGGAGGAGCTTTTGTGGGTCGTTTTATTGCAACCCTTAAAGGTTGTTGTGTATTAAGTTTAGTCCCATTTTCAGGAAGGGTAAATGTAAGCCGGTCATTGTTGGTGAAACTATCAGATTTTGCTACAAGTTTGCCAGTTGATTTGTCTCTTACATATTCTTCTGTAAGAGAATTTTCTAAGATGCTTTCATAGTAGCTATCCGAAGGAGAATTTCGACTAGAATTAACCGGTTTTTCATTTTTACTTTGACTAGATCCAATTTTTTCTTCTTTGCCCTCACTTAACCTCTTTTCAATCTCCTTAAGTACCTCTTTTTCGTTCAAAGACATATCAAGCTCAACTCGCTCTCCCATAATGTCTTCCTGACTCTCAAAGCTCGTGTTGTTGCTAGTGTTACTGCTCTCCAAACTTAGTTCAGCTTGACTGTTGTTCCTTGAGTTAACAAATAGCTTTTGAGGGTCGACATAGTCGGGATTGGCAATTTTTTCGCCCATACTTCTACTTCCTTGTTTGTGCAAAGGATATTTATGGTTTCTTTTTTGTTCTTCAGACATAATCATGCGAATTCGTTGTAAGAGACTTAGGCGAATAGCAGATTTTCGGTAGATCTTGTGATCTGGGTGATCTGTATCATCTAGACGTGATGAGAGCTCACTGAAAAAAAAGTAACCTATTAGTAATACTCGTACGAGTTAGGCTATCAGTGGCGTAGCTAGGCCCCTAAAAATTTAAAGAGCAAAAAAAAGGTCCTCACCTTACTTTATTTGTAGAGGAAAAAAACAAAGGTCCTTCCCTTCATTTTTTCTCATTACTTTTCAGAATTTCTGTACGTACCCCGAGGCCCCTAAGTTTGGGGGCCCTGGGGCACTGCCCCACCTAGCCCCATAGTAGCTAAGCCACTGAATGCAGTGTTTATGTTGAAACGGCGATAAACAATAAGAGCATAGCATCGCTACAAAACCACGCCATGCAGCTCTCATTGCCTGTCGCAGATCCAACATAAACACAGCCAGTGTCGGATTAACCTTGAAGCGACCACTTCAGCGCTGGAAAAAGGGGGCGCAAAAATAGGGTGCAAGAAAATGTAGAAGTACTGGCTTGAAAATATTAGGACCTTCTTTATTTTGCTGTTCACTTTTATTTGGACCATTTTTTTGTTGGTAAAGAGGCGTAAAAAGCACACCAGACTAACGTAAAAAGGGGCATAAAAACGTAAAATAACTTCAGTTCAAAAAAGCTTCGTCTGGTACCGAACACAGTCTTATATTCAGGGATATACATGTACAGAATATGTATAATTTATTTAATTCGTTAATTGGTTGACTTTCTGTGTAAAGAAAATATTTTATGGACGTAACTGTGGTTATAATGTAGAAATTTGTGTATGAGGGTCCGCTCTGGTCCGCAGCGCCTCATATCATCTTTGATCATGTTAAAATTTAAAATATACTACACTGAACCGTTGAACCCGTCGACAGGTTTTAGATAGTTGTTATTATTATATATAGAATCGGATAATTCCTGTAAATATAGTAAATATTTTTTGTCATTTTAACTTGATAACCATTTTAGCAGCTTTTTGACCGTGTTACAACTTTGTGTTTGAATCGCTAATATATAATTGGAAAAAAGGAAACGCAACAATAAAACCAAACGCATCAAGTCGATAAATCCCTTTGGCAGGAGTTTTAGAACCTATTATTTGTGTTACGCCAGACGGTTTTGCAAGTTACAGTAAATCTCCTTTAGGTACTTGCTTAAAAATTGAGCTTGGCGTTTTTTATTTAATGTTCTTTATTTAATTTATTAAACAAAAGAAAAGCAACAGCACCGGTGTTACCAAGCGGTCACCCATTTAAGTACTAACCGTGCCCGACGTCGCCTGACTTTAGTGATCGGACGAAAACTGGTATGTTAACGTAGAGCCGATACTTTAAAACATTACAAAATTAAGTCCACAAATACTTTTTTAAAATTTGAAACAAAAATATTTTTTTATAGGAAACGTCTATATTATTGTCTTAAAACATCAAAAAATAATGTTGAAAGGTCCCAGTAATAAGAGGATGATTTATTAAAAAAGATTATGTAGATTGGTGCAGTTTGTACTACACCAATGTGGTATTCTCGACAGGATAGGCAATACCTGTTGCTTTAGGTGCATCACTGGTTGACATATAAAAATTTCGGTGAAAACTAAAATTAAGCGACTTGGCAACGTTGCATTTGCAAATTTAGAACATAATGACATTTCATAATCAATTTTTGTGTGTTGTTGCAGTTAATAATCTATTTTCTAAAGAATTTTCGTGATTTATGGAATGAATGTAATAAAAAATAAGAAAACAATTAGTCTACAACTAGTGTTAATCGTTTAAGTGGTCGCCATCATGGATTTCGTTAAAAATTCAGCAATGAAGCAAAACGTGCGAAGTCAGTTCTGGTTTATCTGCAGTCTAAGTCTAAATAACGAAGAACTTACGCTTTATGGCTATAAATAAAGTTTCTCGAAACATTAAATATTATCCTGCTTTGCGTTATTTAGGTTGTCAGACAATGATGCCTAATATTTATCATCAAATTTAATAACTAATCAGGTAAGTTATGTAAATATTCTTCGCCAAATTGAATCTAGATACCCCTTTTTATCAGCTGTTTGACCAAATTGCAACACTGTGCTTCTTAATTTAAATTCCCAATAAAGCAATAAAAAAGTAGCGTTGAGACATCTCAGTAGCCAGAGGACATTTTTAAAAAATTATGTAAATTGTTGCAATAGAAGTCTCTAACGAAGAGACAAAAAATTATGGCTTCACGTTTTAAATATATGTTAATTCTAATATTTACAACCCAGGGTCCTATCCCAAATCTAAACTAATTAATTAGCATTTTAAAATATGCTCACTTTTCAAGGTGCTGTTTTGTAAACTCTTTGTGATCTGTTTTTTCCTTGTTTCCTTCTCCAGTATCTGAGCTGTCATTTAACTGAAACGATCTGGGTAACGAATCTGCCTTACTGGGTAGTTGGGGCCTCTCATCATACCAGATGGGCCCCGGTTCACTATTAATGTTCCGCCTCGGATGTCTCGTGTGTTCCCTGTTGAAAACCTGCAAGTGAGGAGAAGGGAAATGGTGACTTTTGTGATTAGTTAGTGTTTATGGAGTATGTGAGGTAAGTTACTTTGTTGCAGCGTTGCTAAATTGCCAGTACAACGTTTAAGCTAAGCTTGCATGTATATATATAAAGCGCGTGGTTGGTAATTAAAATGATATTTCACACATAAAAAGATAAAAACAATTAAGTCATGCAGGGAAGAAATATCTAAAACATTTTTGGTCACTGATTTTTTTTTTTTGGATTTTAAATAAATTAATATCCTGAGTAATTTTTAAGTTGGTAATTTTCTTCTGTATACAATGCAAGAAAATAAGGAAATTTTTCAAATAAAATTATGTCCGAAAATGTTTTTTCGAAATAGAGGGTGTTAAAGTTATAAGAAAAAATGTCTTTATTGTCATAACTTTCCTAAAACTTCAGATATTTTCACAAAATTTGGTACACTTCTTCTGACTATTACATAACATTTTTGCTGTAAGTTTTTTCAATATTACCAGTGGCTTTCGAACAAGATTTGTACTGAATTTTTTGAAATAAAAAATAGTATGCATTGCTTTTTTTTTTTTTTTTTTTTTTTTGAATCAATATATCAAATAATATACTTTGGAGTTAGATTGATCTCCTGGTATTTTTCCTTACAACAAACGGATTTTGTTTAAAAAAATAAAAGTCATTTTAATACATCAAAATCAATAAATCTAATAAGGTGTTTTGTATGTAAAATTCGTTTTTGTCTAATTTGTATTGAGGTAAGGTGTAATACTTCATTACTACAATTTTAATGTATTAAAAAGTTTTTTGCTCTTAGGAAGCTATTACACAGTCAAAAATCTAACTTAAAAATAAAACACCGTATCAGGTTAGATATCAAGAGGCCAAATCAACCCCAAAATAAATGATTATTTTCTCAGAAAAGGCAGTCGGCGTACTATATTTTATCATGAGACCAAATCAACCCAAAATTTATTATACATTTTGTTCAAACGTCAATTGTATTTTTTATACCACAAAATGTAATGTAATGGTCAACAGAAGTGTGCCAAATTCGGTGGAAATATCTGAAGTGGTAGGAAAGTTATGATAATTTTTTTTTTTTTAATTTTAACATCCTGTATCTTGGAAAAAAAAGACATAATTTTATTTGCAAATTTTCCTTATTTTTTTGCATTTTATACAGTGTTAAAAGAAAAATAACAACTTTAAAATAATCCTGTATAAATTTATGAATAAGCGTTTTTTGTTACCTATTAACGCTCAAAATAACAGAGCAAAACAAATAATATGACTAATTTTGTTAAAAGGACAAAAGATAAAATAAATTAAAAACTTAAAGCTTAAAAACCTAAAAAATGTCTTAATACTAAATAGAAAAATTGCTTTTAATGTTTCAAAAATTATTAGAGCATTACTCTACAATTGTTTCGCCTTTCTAGGGCTTCATCAAGAGTACTTCGTATACTAAACTTAAAAGAGAAATATTTACAAACAGAACCATTTAACACGTTTTTCCCAAAGGTCTATAAAATATTATTAGGGGTTTTATTATGCGGCCCAGATGTGGTAATAAATTTATTTATAATTGGCATATCTGCGAAATTTATTTGATCATTGGTAGAAAGAGTTGTATTGTCTATAATCTCTTTCTACCAATGATCAAATAAATTTCGCAGATATGCCAATTATAAATAAATTTATTACCACATCTGGGCCGCATAATAAAACCCCTAATAATATTTTATAGACCTTTTGGGAAAACGTGTTAAATGGTTCTGTTTGTAAATATTTCTCTTTTTAAGTTTAGTATACGAAGTACTCTTGATGAAGCCCTAGAAAGGCGAAACAATTGTAGAGTAATGCTCTAATAATTTTTGAAACATTAAAAAGCAATTTTTCTATTTAGTATTAATATTTAAAAATGTTTCACAAGAAACCAACTGCAGATACAATTCAGTGTACTAAAAAATGTCTTTTACCTTATGAAAATCTTGATTTTGCATTAACAATTCCGACACAATTTTTTCCAAATTGTTCTCAATAGTTTTAGGACTAATCTCCTCTCTGCTCTCTTCTTTATTTTCCTCAGTTCTAGAAAGACTTTCTACCGATTCCGCAGCCAAATCGCAATGCTCCGAATCGGAGAGATCAGTATAGAAAGTTGAGCTACCATTTTCTTTGGTTTTTTAAGTTTTGAGATCTTTTTGGGATAACTTTGTTGTCGTACTGTTGAGGAATCTAAAAACGTAAAAAAATTATACTATGATCTAAAGTTAATTAAATTTGTCAATTCAATTTTAATACATTGAATATTCATATAGTTTTAAATGAACCTACCATACTAGGTTCAGATTTTCTTCTCCAACTACCCAGCGATGGGAACGATCTATCTTGTGAGTTCGCTCTTCTATCCTTTGACAAGTCCCTTGTCCTCCTTACTCTCGATCGCCTCTCTAAGTAGTGGGGAGTGGTGGTATTGTGTTTCAGTGGAGACCATCTTTCAGATGTATCATCTAAAGCCAAAGATTATTTGTTTAATCTGGTAATTTCTTTCAATGTAAAATTATTAACTTTTTCTGGTTTCATAATATCTTACCAGTCTCATTAACATCCTGCCCTAGTTGCATAACCAATTGTCTGGCATGATTTGGTATCACAGCGCTGTAGTTCTCCAAGATCACTCTCTTGATCTGCAATGTCCATTCCCGCTTATGATGGGGTGATCTAGCTCGAAGGGTACACTGCAGGCGGGGGTTATCAAAGGGCAGAACTTGGAATGAAAGGGGTTCACCTCGGACTTGTTCTACCAGCATCAAGTTTGAGCACTAAAAAACAACAAAATAAGTAAGTTCTAAGACTCATAGGATAGTCAAAATTGACAATTTTGTAATAGAATATGCTCTTTAGAAAGGTACTTAC
Organism: Listronotus bonariensis; assembly: GCA_014170235.1. Classification (NCBI taxonomy): domain Eukaryota; kingdom Metazoa; phylum Arthropoda; class Insecta; order Coleoptera; family Curculionidae; genus Listronotus; species Listronotus bonariensis. Next base: position 167,007 of record JACEGR010000470.1, on the reverse strand, counting down.
CTCGATATGTGTTTTATAGGCCAGCGCCCCGTCAGTCTTACTTTTGGCAAGCAGCAGTACTTTTTCGAAAAGGAAAACATGTCGTCTTCCCTGGCCCCCTGCACTCTGAAAGTACCTTCTGCTATCAGTTCTCCCAGTGTTGTCAAATCTGCTCCAGTCCAACCGTAGAGTTGAGATTGAATTTCCTGTTTAATAAATAATAATTAGGTGTTGTTAAATAATTACCTTCTTTTAAAAAATCAAAAAACAATGAAGATTACGTTTTCTTAGTTTGAAGAAGCAAGAAGAAAAATTAAATATTTACCTGAACTCTAACTGCATGCTCATGCTTTCTTTTCATATTGTTGATGTCAGATGCTACAGAAGTCATTGTGGTAAGAGCCAAGTCCACAGCTGGTTTGTGCTGGGCTTCACATTGCTTTGACAACCTCTAAAGAGAAAAATAAAGCATTAAAAAATAATACTCAAAAATAAAAGGTTTATTTGAATATACTTCATATGGAATTTTTATTTCTTAAATCTATAATTAATTTCATTATACGATTATATTTTAAATCAATTAAATTACTATTATTTTATTCAATATAATAGGAATTTTGATTTTAAAAAGCGAATGGTTGAAGCCAAGAGGTACGTTTTAATTTAAGTGCTGGAGAAACAGTAATATAAAAAATGCAAAATAAATACAACACACATAAATTTGATATATTTTAAAATTTCATTTCTTTTAAACACTAAAAGGACAGATACTCTTTAAAAACGTTTAATGGATATAAAGATTATACTTATACAAGGTATTGAATTTCAGTGTCAAGATATTTTAAACTGCGGTTTTTGTGATGTAACTGATAACCTGAGAAAATCGTTTCAAAGACAACACATGTTGCATGTTTGGGGTTTTAAGCGATAAGGCTTTAGACAGGAAATTGGTGTCTTTACTGTCTATTGATTAAATTTGTGTTTTTGAAAATTAAGGAAGAATCATTAGTGCTAGGAAATAGAATATATCTGTTGATAATTATTGTAGATTAGAAATAACAAGGGCTACATACTGGTAAGAAAAAAATATAACTTTCCGATTTAAGCAAAACGATTTCCAATTTTCTATCTTAGATTGATTTTTAATTATGTTGTATAAAATTGAATAGAAAATTAAACGGATTTCATTTTTTACCGATTAAAAATTGCAGTTTTAAGCTTACCACAGACTGGCTAGAAATCAGTGAAAAATATTGTTATGGGAAATTATTGGCTAATGTTTCGAAAAAAATTATTAATGGAGAGCTTGATACCTTTTAATGGTAAGTTCGGGGCATTGAGAAGCAGAGCGAGCCATCCTACAAATCAAAAAGGATTATCAGGGCCAAAGTGTACTAAGTGAGCTACTACTATCTTATATTAGTTATTAGTCCACACTGGTCCTGATAAATAAGTTTTATTTCAAGGGTTTAAGGTTTTTTTGTGGGATGGTCCACTCTAGTTTTTACCGCCTTATTTTTAAAATTACTTCATATATTTTCAGTTTGTCAGTCTGTTAGGGTATCACAAATGTTATCTATTATCAAAATTACTGATATTTCTCACAATCCAATTGTATATTTTTGTGTAAAATAACGTGTAAAGTGTAAAAAGAAAAATTTTGCAAAGAAAAAAACTTATGACAAAATACGAAGAATGTATACTTTACCTGCAGCAATAAGTGATATTTTAATATCCTTTGAACGGGCTTCAGCAAATAGCTTCCCAGAGGTAATGCATGACCCAACAACTGTTGTTTCTCCCTAAACAACGGCGCCATCTTAGGATCCCGTTGTAGGTTGCTCAGTACCTCCATGGTGCGAGGATAGCAGGCACAGTACTCGTTGTACACTTTAAAACCAGAGTCGTGCTGAAGGAACACATTTGCAGTTTTGGTGGGGTCCATATTGGCCTTGCGTAGATCTTCTAAAATTTTTCTAAAGAAAACAGAACAAATGATGAAATATTTAGGTAAAGAAAATAATCTTAACATTTATTATTCACGTTTGGAAAAACCTACCAAGTTAATCGAATTAAAAAATGTTTAAATTAAACCTACAAAATACTACTAAATCAGTGGTTTCAATTATAAGTGAAAATAAAATTGGTTGCAGCAGAAAACCCGGTTTTTATTCTTAATATAAATTTTCTTGCTTGGACATTTATATCCTGGCTTGTCTTACATCATATACGCAGCGTGTATTTGGAAGTTCTTATCAAATGGGAAACTTTTTAATTAATAACTTAACGAAAAAAACTGCCTCTTCATAAAAAGTCAGTCCTGCTTGAAAATATATTTCCAAAAAATATTTCTTGTTGGATGTACAGGGTAGCCAAAAAAGACCAAGCTAAAATAGAGGTTATTTTCTCATTACGGTACAAAATTTTAAAAAGTAATTTCTTATGTCGTTTTATAAAGAAAAGTTTTTAAAAACATATGTCCGGAGTTGCTTTGTTTCTAAGATACAGGGCGTTATTTTTTTAGTCGAAATTTCATAAATATTTTAAATACTAGATACGAAAAAATTGTACAACACCAAAGAGTTGTATTTTAAAGTGCTATATAAAAACTACAGAAAAAGTCAGTGACGTACATTTTTCTCTTAATCATATTGGCTGTGGATGGGCCCACTGAGACGCAACTGAATCCAATAAAGTCAATCTAGTAAAAGCTTTATAAGTGCTTTATTACATTAAATAAACCTACCAAATTTCAACCAAATCGTTTTAACGATATTTAAGATATTTATAAAATACCGACTTTTTAAAAAGCTTTAACGCTCTGTATCTCAGAAAAGAAGCAACTTTGGCCATATGATTATTTTTTATGGAAACTTTTCTTTATATTATAACATAACAAATCACTTTTTAAAGTTTCGAACCGTAGTTAGGAAATTCCTAATATAATTATTAATTTGAAAACAATTTTTTCTTCAGCCACAGTCGATACACCAACTTACACTTATTTTTGTGGAAAACTATTTTTTCATCAAGCAGAACTTTTTATGGAGAGGCACATTTTTTTGTAAAGTTTAATAAAAAAGTTTCCTTCCGAAGACACGCTGTATAGCATAAAGACCCCTCTAAGATGTATCTAGGCAACATAGTCAAAATTTTAAAACATTTTGTTATGGCAAACATTTTGAGGAACCCTGAGCTACGACACATGTTATAATTTTTTTGTTTTACCTATTAGATATAATGGGTACACTCGTTACATGTTATTATTTTCATGGTTACACGCTGAGCATTCACTTAAATTACATACATTTGCAATGATAATATCAGTGGTTACTTGAAAAAACAGAAACATAAAAATGTAACTAACAATGTTTTTAAACCATTAAATGCATGAGTGTTAGTAGACCACACAGAAAAACTTCCATTTGTTTCCATTGCCTATATCAGTCAAAAAATTAGACAAACTGTTCAATCTTTTTTATATAAATTAACTTAACTAAATCTGGCAAAAAAATCAAAAATTATATCTCAGATGAGTTAATGACTTGTATGTCCCCATAAGCATTTATCACTACATAGCATAAAGCAAAGTCGCTTCCCGCGTCCCTATGTCTGAATGTATGTGTGCTATCTTTAAAACTACTCAACGGATTTTGATGCAGATTTTCAATGGATAGAGTAATTCAAGAGGAAGGTTTATATGTATAATGACATGTTTAATATATCAGAGAACCACTGATAATTTTAAGATTTCTAATGTGAAGTCGTAAATAAACACATTTTTGTTGCGGGAAGGGGATTTTTTTACTACGAATTTAACGCGTGCGAAGACGCGGGTAAAGGCTAGTTTATTAAAATAAAATAAAAAATTTAGAACACAAATCTCAGTTGCAACCTCCATGGAGGGTTTTTCCTATTTTATAATGTGTCAATTAACTGGTATCTTATTCTTATATCTCTGGATGAAACACAGAATTTTTTTTTATGTTTATTGTTGTAAAAATATAACTTACCTATTAAATTCGTATATTTCTTCAAGATTACTAAAGAGATCATGTAAATACTCTGCTAAAGGGCAGTCCGAGTCACGCCTCCATAGTTCTAAATATCCCTGAAACAACAGAAAAAATAATTCATATAAAAGTGCGTCAGATTATTTTTGAATTTTAGGTATACCCTATATAGGCACCTTTTTAGTGAATACATTGAAATGTAATATTTTATCCAACATAAAGTCAACTTTAAATATTGTCTAATAATATCATATTCTTCTTACTGATAACCTAGACATGCACCTTACTCCAAATTTTTATAAAATGAAAATCATAAATAACTATATAAATCCATACTACTGATCAATGGGGAGATGTATATGGCCCATATGGCCTTATATAGGTTGGCAAATTACCAGTATTGCTTAAAAGAATAAGGTTTTATATACGACAGGTACAGATACGTATTTGGTGAAAAAAATCTTGTTACACAACTGGAGAATGTGTCGAAAAAGGAAAAATCACCGCTTTGTGGTTTGTATTTGCAATAACAAGACCACAGCAACTTTTATAGGTTCTTAATTGGCCTCTATGGAAAATAAGTAGTGGCCATAATAAACACGATTTGGTTTTACAGACACATAACATTTGCATTTCGGAGTAGGTTAACTAAACTAAGAAGATCAGGATGTTGTTTTTTTGTATTCTTATTCGAACATTATCGGGCTCTTTTTTTATACATTCTTAACAAACCTCGTTTATAAAGCTTTTATAACCAAAAAATAAACTATATAAAGAAAACTACCATATTAACTTAATTTTCGTATATAACATCAAAAAGAGAACATCTTGTTGGAAAAATATTTCGATTGTATGAATATTTGTTACTTGGCGATTTATTAAATGATAGTTACAATAAAATCACGAGCCGTAAGGCAAGTGAATTTGTAAAAATGTCATAAAAGAAATTACCAAAAACAACTTCAATAAAACAGGACAAATATTTTGCCTAAAAATGTTTTCCTCGAATGATATTCGATAGGACTATTTCACGAAAATTACAAGCCAGTATTCAACCTTTAATTTGCATTAAATAATAAGCAATACTTTAACTTTTTACTTTAATCTAACTAGATAAAATTTGTAGCTAAAATACCATCATGTTGACTTTATCAAGTTAGGAGCAGGTAGGAATTTTGTCATATATTAATCACAAGACCTAGAATTTAATCGATTAAACTACCCAAAAATATTTTGAGCAAGATTTTTTCTTGAAAAATAGTTGAATGGACAATAATTTAATAAAAATACGATACCGCGCAGCGTAGAGTTATTTTGAAATTATTGTGTATGAAACCATTTGCCAAGAAATTGTTGCAAAAATATTTGGGTAGTTTAATCGATTTGATTATAGGTCGAGTGGTATACGGCTAGATTATTTCCTGAAACACTTACATTCACACCAAAAACACAGAATTTTTCTAATTTTAATGTTTGTCATTTTCTTTCAATCTTGACAAATATTTTGGATGACAGAAATTTATTCGCGGGTAAACAGCACATGTGGTTTAATCACTTATCTAAACAAAATGTATTCGAAAAATCGTGGTTTCTGATTGTTCCAGCTTCTATTGAGAGAAATAATCAGTAGAAAACAGGAAGTGGCTATCTAAGACATTTTGCCAGTGTAAAACGCTCTAGTGAAATAGTTAATTGCTATGGAAATAGTCATTGAAAATTTCACAGCAGTAAGAACTAAAAAATGTACAGAAATTTATACCACTTAAAAAAATGACCCTCAAATTTATTTTATTATTAATTAATTAGTTAAAAAGTATATAGGTAATCCCTGAGCCAGTAATAAAATGGACATCATGAGAATACTTTTAACACCTATTTAAGGGGGTTCCTTATGAGTCTACGAGTCTACCATCCATATCACTGGACGCGGCGCTTTGACCCAGCGTGCCAATGTCAAATTTTTCGGGTGCAGGACTAGGCGAACGCGTTACTTTTTTGTCGGACAAGTTTACTACAATGTTAACATTGGGCCAAAAATCATAAGGGTTACAGTCCGTAATCTGCCCAGTCCGATACCCAAAACTTGCCAATTTTGTGCCTTATGGTATGGTAACTGTAACCATTACCATGTTTGGCAAAACATGTTTAATAATTGAATGTAAAAAAACAACAGTGCGACACTTGAAACATTCGACATAGACAGGCTGGGAATATTCGTGGTAGACTCGTGAAGAGGAACACTCCTAAAAAGGTTTTAAAAGTGTTTTTATCATAAAGTCCATTTCATTACTGGTCCAGGGACTAATAAAAGGTAGAACAAAGGTTTTTTTAATAGAAGACCCAGTTCAAATGGCTAAATCTACAAGCGAGTTACTGCCGCGCAAAGTATTAACAGCTTCGGAGTCTATATAAGCGGGCTTATGAGAGGGCTTCCTTTTTCGGCACCGATTTCTTTACACGAGTCCGTAATTCTGTTACTGTAGCTATTATAATCTTTGATTCTACAGACCACCAGTTGGGAACCATTGCTCAACTTAACAGCAGCGGGCTGAAGAGTGACCAACAAGTGACACATTTTATCTTCAAGATATAAACTATAGATGCGAGACCTATATAATCTATGATCTATGTAATGACTTACAACTAAAATTGTTTAGCTATAGTTGAACAAGGTAAACAAGGCCGATTAAAATATTACGTTACGCCGTAAAACGGATGTATCTTTTCTGTTCTAGTTACATGACAGTTTAAATGTTTGCGCAATACATCCTCACTTGCAACCGTGCTGAACTTCCTTATTTTCGAACTAATTTCCTCGCGTTTGTTTAGGCATATTTTACATTTTATAGCTTGCGAAAGATTTTAATTGAAATTTAATTTTAAATCTATATTTTGAAACATAATAACTGTTCTCGGCTACTGCAACAAATGTAGCTTTAAGTGATGTAGGTTATAACTGAATCGCTTATTTGAGAAAGTCCACATGTTCATAAATTTTGACTTTTTAGCTTAATAATATATTCTCTCAAATAGATGCGTATTTTAAATAAATTTTACACATGTCCAATAGGGTAGGTAAAAAAATCGACTATTTTTATTTTGACTTCTGACAGTAAAATATTGGTTCTTAGGCAACCTCAGGGAATGATCGGCAACGATAAGCTTTTAATTTTAATAGGAAGATTCGCCTTATTATAGTTTTGCATATTTTTCTTAGTCCCATACTAAAAATTCATACCTCATCATTCGTTACTCATACAACAAAACTCTAGAAAAGTTATTTGTAGTACGCTCTACAAAAATGTCTTTTTGTAGAGCGATCCAAAGCTGTTTATTTTTGATAAATCTAACTATTAAAACGATATTTAAAGTTAAATATTAAATAATTTTTAAGAAAAGTAACTTATTTCTCAGTAAGTTACAAAATTTAAATCAAAAAGATTTGTTCTTAAAATTATTTAAAATTTTTCTAGATTAATTTGAAGAATGGAATTCTGTTGTGTTTTCCAATAAATCCCGATTATACGTAGGAATACATGGTTGGCAACAAAAATTTTTAATTGCGCGATATATGTCTCTTTTGCTGTAGTTGTTATGATTTGGGTAACTATCAGGTGGGGGGTTTGAACTTGAACCTTTTCCCTTAGCACAAGTAAGAAGGGATATTTGTATGAAAAAGTTATCCTTTATATTAAACGGAAAGGAGGAGAGAGAACATGGTATTGTAGCAAAATGAGTAAAATAGATGGGTATTCGTACCTTTTTTTTGTTCTTCAAAAAGTTTTGTATTCAATTTTTAATTTTTTTGCTGTCAAACCCCCTATGAAAAAGCTGTATATACGTCCGTGGGAACCATATGCGTTGATAGTTTTCATTCAAGAAGCCACGACGGCCGTGCGTTACATAGAGGAAGTGTTAGAACCCAACGTACAACGTATTGGTTACGCCTTATTTCAGCGAATAATGCACGATCGTGTAATTATAATTTATCTAGAGCAACATAATGTGGATATTCTTCCTTGGCCTCCACGTTCTCCCGATCTATCCCCCATAGAACACGTATTGGACATAATAGGGAGAAGTCATGTTCGATTTCATAACCAATCAGGTACTTTAACGGAATTGAGAAATAAGTAAGTTGCGGGGGACGCAATTCTCCAGGAAGCCATCGATTATTTACGTAAAAGCATGCCCAGAGGCACTTCACCAAAGTGTCATCACATATAGCAAATAATATTACTGTAAGTATATAACACACAAAATTTGGTTAAGTTTGATAATATAGTATCTTTAGGTTTAATTTTTATAGTAGTGTATTTGGGTTGTTACTTTATAACTTTTAAATTGTTTTTAAGTAACGCGTTTTTTTAGATTTTCTTAAGTGATACTTTTGAACATGTGGGATTTTTCAAATTAGCGATTCAATTAACGTCTTAAATAAAAGATTTAAATTAGGAGAAAAAATATATGTATACTAACAACCACTTCAAAGTAATAACGATGATTAAAACGTATAAATTCTTTTAAGGCGTTGGGCCGGAATTAAATGCGGGTGGTCTCGACAACGAGTGATTTACTAACCGCCTTATCACGACCCCTAGAGTTTCCAACAAACAAAAAGACACATTGTTGTGATAAATTCGAATTTATCACAACATGTGAGGCCATTGAATAAAATTATCTAAAAAATGTGGGATATAATGCTCGTAAACATTGGACTTGACTAAGTTTTTTGTTAATTTCTATGACATTCTATTATTTTTATGGCTTCTGACGCGTATCTTTACTTTATTTACGATGTATTTGTGTATGTATGTGTGACAAATTAAAAAGTTTTGTTTTAAGCCGATTAAAAGACAAGAACCAAGAAAGAGACTTCGTCAAATATCATTTCGTTAGTTCTGGTTAGGTTTAATATTTTAAATTAAAACCCTTAGCTGATGGAGAAAGAAATGAGCAAAATCATTTTTGATAATTTAAATAATTGTAAAGTAACAGAATCATAATTTTATGATAAAGCCACAAATAATTTTCCTGTGTCCCTTTACTTCCCTATTTTTTATTACACAAATAAATAAAAATGACGGTTCGTTGGGTTAATTTTGTAGTTTCCGAATCGGTAATCATATTTCTATTATTTTTGAAGGTATAAAAGGTACAACGAAAAGTACAATTTTGTATATAGAACATCCTGTATTTTGTATCACCAGATAACAGATTTTTTAAACAGACTTAAAAAAATATCTTATTTCATATATCTTTATACATATAGTTTTGGATAAATGGCTATATAAACCTCAAAATTAATTTTAAATTTGCATTAGGTATATCACAGTAGGTACTGTAAGCAGTAAGTTAATTCTTTAGAAATTTGAGGTCGTCCATAAATTACGTGATGTGTCTTTGTCAATTTTTCGACCCCTTCTTCCCCTGGTAAGATTTAATGAAATTTGCTTTCAATCCCTCCATTCCTATCCTCCAATCTGACCTAAGATTTCTATACTATTTAATATAAAATAAATAAAAAGCACACCAGTTTATAAAACCGAAATATAGACTTTACATCACAGAATGTTTTTTTCTGAGGAACCTCTCCAAATCTCCAACAATGACGTGATATTTGCAGAAACCCTCTCCTCACAGTGAGATTCAATTCGACCCACTCCCCTCCCTAAATGCCCCACGTAATTCATGGACGCAAAGTCTGTCTATTAATTCTAATTTAGTACCTTTCAATCACAGCTGTACAAGTTGTAATGAAACGTTAAAAACAGAATTGAGAATACACGTGTTATTGATCCCATTCTAATCTTAACAAACAATTGTAAAACGGTCATCGACTTTAACCAAAGAATTAAATATTTTATTGTCCTGTATTATTTGTTTTGTCATTTTTTAAATTTGATGCTCATCAAGCAGGTAAAGAGATTAATCCTTTGACATAAAGTAGGTAAAATACTGACGGCTGCTAAAGAGGACCGAAATCCTCTTGTACAGATTTTCTTTTTTGTTGTTGCTTCGTTCACTAATATTGGTATAATTTAATTTCTCTTTTATTTCTACACTCATGGACAAATATGTCGCATATGCTAGATTTTCTCTATAAGCTTCAATACAAAAATCCTTTAATTTAAATGGCCATATCTCTTTTAATAATAATTATAGGTTATTAAGGCAATTCAAAAAAGAACATTTTAAAGGAAGGTGATGTGCTACAACTTTGGCGTAACCGTTGTTATTTACTGTTCACAATACATTCTACAGGGTGATTAAAAGTTTTTATCATAAATGAATAATTTTTAATCGCCCTGTGTGATGTGCTGTTTAAAGGCAGTAATCTTATTTGTGAACAAATTATACCCTTACTTATTTCTGATGTTTTATCATTACAAATTTGATTACTCTCTTTTAACAGCACATTATACAGAGAGATTAAAAATTATGAATTTTTTCAAAAACTTAATCACCCTGTAGAATGTATTGTTAAGAGTAAATAACAACGGTTACGCCAAAGTGATAGCTTCACCTTTGTTAAAAATTTTCTTTTTTTTTTTAATTGTCTTAATGACCTAATTATTAAAAGAGATATGGCCATCTAAATTAAAGCATTTTTGTATTGAAGCCTATGAAGAAAATCTAGCATATGCGATATTTTTGTCCATCAGTGTATAACATCCCACGGAGACCTGTTTAAAGCCTAAGTACTAGGTACTTTGGGTGCCGGGTTTTAACATGTTTAACCCATTTTTCCACCTTTTCCGAATTATTAATATTTCCTATTACTTTCAGAATTGTTTAAAGCTAATAATATATTTTTGACATAAACATCCATATACATAACAATTTTTATTTATTACCACCTATTTTAGTAGTACAACAGACCATTCTATTTTTATCTCGTACGTAAAACTAAGTGCCCACTTGACCTAATTACTTAATGTCTTAGACCACCAAAAGAGTTCATTTAAGACCTAATCCACTTCATTTAACCGAAGTCAACAATCTCCGCGTCTTCGCGATGGTCTGGTGGATTCCTCACCGGTGAATCACCATTGCCATCGGCGACTTCATGCGGCACAAATCGCGTTTTGCTAATAGGAATGGGCTATTAAAACGAGCGAAATCGACATATCATTATTACAGCATGAAACGACCTCCGAATGTTAATGTTGAGGTGCTAAATGTATTTATGCACCAATCAGTATCCTTCAAATATTTAACTACTATTTATTTGTATTCAAGTATCTTTGACCAAATATAAAATACCTATGACCAATTCTCTTAATGTTACTAGATTTCAGAATTAGTTTTTGAATCCAAAATTTTTAATTTTGGGCCGCTCATAAAATTTTCTCATTCTTGAATATCCTCATTCAATACAGAACTTTTTTCAATCTTGCTGACCAAATAATAACTAATTGCATCCTTTTTGATTGAGTCATGTATGATTATTTTGAGACGCTAAAAATTTTTTGATGGCCATAATACACTACTCAAAACAATTATCGCATATGCTCGATATCTTTCATAAGCTTTAATACAAAAATGCTTTGATTTAAATTGCCAAATCTCTTTTAATAATTAAGTTATTAAGACAATTAAAAAAGAAAATGTTAAGAAAACATGAAGCTATAACTTTATATTAATCGTTGTTTTTTACTGTAAGCAATAAATCCTACGGGGTGATAAAAAAAAATTGACAAAATGAATAATTTTTAATCGCCCTATATAATGTGCTGTTAAAAGGGAGAAATCTCATTTGTTAATAATTTATACCCTTACCCATTTCTGATATTTTATAATCACAACTTTGACTACTCCTTTCAACAGCACATCATACAGGGCGATTCAAAATTAATCAAGCATATGCGATAATTCTTTTGAGTAGTGTATTTTAAACACGCTGAAAAGTTGGTGCATGGATGACCAATTTGTCACACTTGATCACCATTTATGACAATTTCGTGACCAATTGGGAGCTGCTTTTCAAACCTCAATCTCGGCCGCTAAATAGATGGGGCATGATGATGGATGAGGCATCGCCACTGCCAGATTTTTTGTGTAAGGGTAGCCAGGGAGGTGCCAGGAATTTTAAAGGAGGGGGGCAAAATACATGTGGTGGATATAGACGTTAATCGAAAAAAATTGTCAACAAAAAAGAAGGATCTCCTCAACAACTAAACGCATTTTATGTTGTAGCAATTTCCTTCTATTATTTGTGCAAGATCAGATCCAAGCTGGTGCCGTACTGTGTAGTTGTCATGAAAGAGGAGACTGGTGGGTAAGGACACCAGGACAGCGACAAGCGAAAAAAGCATACTCGCCGGAATTTACAAAAGACTCTCTAAATTACAATTGAAAGGCGGTAAGAGTCATAGTGGGTCAACTAACAGGTTATTGCGGATTAAATAAACACCTGGAAACTATGGGCCTGGCACAAGAAAACCTATGCAGATTCTGCCAGGAAAAAAAAGAAACTGCAGAACACTTATGGTGCTATTGTGAAGCTCTTTGTCGCCTGCAAGGTTGAGTGAGGACAAACTTAAAGTGGCAAGATTCACTAAAGAGTCAGTTTCAAGCTTCTAGATGGGTCTGACTAAAGGCTGCCTGGCGTGCTCTAATATATGGATCGACAATACACAATGAACCTAAGCGGATTACAGTGGTAGAGGTTCTATCACCCACCTCCAAGCTAATCTAATCTAATCTAAATCAGTATTGTATTAAAGAGTAATTTGTATTAATTATTTAACTTATTTTTTTATTATAGCGTTAACTAATGTATAAAGGAATCTACCAAAATGTTTTACACATTGTGCATTTGATGATTTAATTATCGTTATGCTCAAATGAAAAAGTAATAAAATTTAACAAGGTTTCTAGTTCTAGAAAATTTCGATACTTGAATACAACTCTATTCGCGGTTACGGCTGATATTAAACAAAAGGTACTTTTTCAAGGTCGACAGTTATACAATGGGCAAAAAACCGAATTGTAATTAGCGGAGTTCGTTTGTATTGTTTGATTTGTTTGAAAGATTTAATGTTCGTATTTTCAACGGCTTCCAAAAATATTTTTAATAGATAAAATTGGCTAATATTATTACCGACTTAAATTGCTTATTACATTTAGTACCAAAAAAAAAGATTTGCATATTATAAGTTTTAACTAATGGATATAATATACATACAAAAATATAAGTGGCTACGTTTAGACCAAATAGCTTCTGTCACATAAAATTAGCGACATTTAATCATGTCTGTCACCGTAAGAAATACAGTTAGGATTTGTCTGCTTCCTAATATTTTACATTCTCTAAAAGGAAAATATGTTATTTAATACATACATCAGCTAGAAAGTTTAGAGAATAACAAAACCTAATGAAAACAGAGCTTAATATTTCTATTATCAGTGTAACGCTTAAATGCTGTGTAAATCCTTTAAAAAACCTTTGGTACCCTGAGAACAAAGCGAACATCTTGTTTTAATGATCTTTTGATATCCTGTGATTTTTTAAGCTTTATTGCATCCAGTGGTTTTAAAAAGTAGCAGATTTGTTTTTGTATGTCTCACTTTACTGCTCTTTTGTAAATAATATAAATGCAGATCTAAAAGAAAGCAATAAACAAATTCTACTTTATTAGACTCTTTCTGAATATACATTTGACCAAGACATTTCTCGACTCTTAATTTAACCTAACTTCTTAAAAGGTTATGCTTTTATTTTATTTAAAGGGTTATATTTCTTCAGTCTTTCTACTTATAAATCAATAAGAATTAAACATAAATTTCAGCTTTTTAAATATTAAAGTTTTCTCGTATTTTCATCATAAGTTTAATTCAAAACATAAAATTTAAACACTGATGTAAGCTCTTTACAAAATCCTACTTAAAATAGATTTAATTTTAAAACTTAAGTTTATTTTAGTTTGGGTACAATTTGATTTAGACATCTTAAAGACTAACTGACCAATCGTGACCAATTTATATAGCATTGAATGGACACTGAATGTTGATATTGAGGGGCTAAAGGTAACAATTTTGGAAAAAGCTTTTTTAGAATCTATTTTACTGCTGACCAACTACTGCCAATTGACCAATTGATATCGCGTGAGCTTTCAACTTCAGTATTGAGGTGCTAAATATTCTTATGTAGCCCTTAATGAATTTGAAATACATTTTTTAATTTTATTTTACTGCTGACCAATTACTGTGACCTAATGACCAATTGCGACCAATTCGTAACCAATGGTGTCAGCATGAAACGACCTCCGAATCATGATGTTGAGGTGCTAAATATATTTTTGTAGCAATGAGTGACTTTGAAATTTTAAACTCTTTATATTTATTCCAGTATCTTTGACCAAATACTAAATACCTATGAGCAATTTTCTAATTGTTACTAGCTTTCAGAATTTGTTTTTTGAATGTAAAATTTTTAATTTTGGGCCGCTTAAAAATTTTCTCGTCCTGGAATGTCTTCATTTAATACAGAACTCCTTTAATCTTGCTGACCAATTGATAATTTTTTTTTGATGACCTTGATTTTTATACACGCTGTAAAGTTCGTGTATGGAAGACCAATTCGTCACACCAGTGACCAGTTATGACCATTTCGTGTCCAATTGGGAGCTGTTTTTCAACCCTCAAATTTCTCATTTTGGGCCACTAAATAGATAAATTATTACAATAAACCCTTTAATGTAATCCCTGTTTTTTTTTCTTAAAATACCCTATATTAAAAATAATATGTTATTTATATAATTTTAATCATTCACAATTTAATCCAATTCTCTGAAGTTCAACGTTCTATAAAAAAATTATAATTACAAAATAATCTTTGACATTCAACCGCTCCTTCTTTATATCTCCGTACCGCTAAAAATCTATTTGTATTTGATACAACTTTCTGTTAAACAATTTGTATAAATCAGATAATAATATAAAAAATATAATTTAATACGTTAGAACCGAGAACTGGATTACCACAAATCGATTTCTTTAATTATTTATACATCAATTATAGGGAAATTAATAATCTTTTGGCGCCTGGCGCAAGTTAGATAATTCAGTTCATGATTTTTTAGTCTAACATTACTATAACAAATAAGCAACTGATTTGTTTTGTGGTCTTTATATCTACTTAAATGCCGCTCATTCAATATTTGTATTAAAGACGTATACCTACTTTAAATTGTACTTTCATTTAGTTGAGGCGAAGTATAACATAGAAATTAAATATATATATATATATATATATATATATATATATATATATATATATATATATATATATATATATATAAAATGATTTTTTTAATGGTGCAATTCCAACAATCTAGATTCTTTACATTTTTTATCTATCGGTATAATAGTTCTTTACCGAAACATTCAGAAAAACATAAGATATACATAGGCTTAGGTCATAACTTCTTAAATTGATTTAAATCCGGAAGATGGACAGGCCACTAATTAGAAAAATATTGAATGCCTTCGTGGTTTGTCCAAAGATAAAAAAAAAAAAAAAAGAATTACCCACAAACGAATTATAACCTTATTTAGGTAATTACTGGGTACAAAAATAGAAAATTAGCAATAAGGTTCTCTCTAAATATAATTTAACATTGACAATTTCGTTAAGTAAAAAATTGCCATGCGTGGGCAAATCATCATTTAGGCGCCTATCCATTTTTAACTTTAAAATATCTTAAATATTAGTTTTTGCTTAAATTTCAAAATACATTTTGTATCAAATCATCCAAATAACATAGAAAAAATAATTTTGCTTCAGCCACTAAAATTTAGTTAAATTGTTTCTGTTAAGTTTACAAATGTTTAAACTTTCTGAATTATTAAACAAATCAGCTGTTTTGGTTTGTACTGCAAACAAGTAAAAAAATCTAAAATTACCATTAATTTATGCTGATTTTTGCAAATACGATTTCAACTTTCAATTGTTTATCCAAGGTGTTGTCATTTTTGGTCATTGAACAAAATCAATTCGAACGTAGTTTATTTCATGTATAAAGTCAGATCGAATTATGGCGACGAAAACAAATAATTTGCATTTTAAATCTCAAGCTATGAATAAATTATATCTTTAAAAGCAAAAAATAAATTATATATACGCATTTGATAAATAAGCACAGCGCCTGTTACGTCAATTGCTGGTAAGAATACAATACACGTTGTGCGAGTTCAAAACGTTCAATGCGAATTTTTTTAATGCTCGATTGGTTATCTTAGTCGGAATGTTTACATGCCGTCATTCTTTCTCTAAAGTCTACCTGCGAGTGTTCAACACACTGAAAGTAAATTTGAATGTATCGAAAGCTATCAATTAAGTTTATGTGTGTTGAACACTAGCAGATAGAGCCTGCCAACACTGTCAACAGCCTTTTCATTCGTCTTACATGGGGCGCTACAAAAATCCATGTCAATACGTAAATATTTTTAAGAAAAAGAACTAAGTTCTTTATCCAGTGTGTCCAAAAGTCTGAAAACGCTCAAATATCTTAGAGAGTTTTGAATTAAATTTCACGAAATTCGGTACTCCAGGGTAAAAACCCTACTTTGAAATCAGTATTGATATTGACGATATTGTCAGATTTTTAGTTTCGCAGAAATCGATTAAAAGTTTTTAAATTTAAATGAAATACCTATTTTTTTATTTTATTATTTTATTCCAGCTATACCATGGTATAATAGCCCTTTTTTTTAAGTATTAATGCAGAAGAGATGTTTAACCTGCAATCATCGGAAATTGGGTAAAAAAAGTGTGGCAACAATTTGGCATTAAATCTCACGAAAATTTACACATCCCTATCAGTTAAAAAGTTTATTGTATGTCTTAAAGAAAGTAAAAAACCCATTAATTTATTAAAGATTCTTCCACCATAGGGGTGTATTAACGGGGGTAAAGCCTGTTGATGTACAAAATTTTATGTGTAAGATCAATTTGAAAAGTTAAGGTACACCAGCATAATGGCTACAGAAAAATTCAAATATTTGTTTTTTTGCATTTTTGTGATAAAACAAACGGTTTTCAAGAAAATTGTTTGCTTAGTAGGATGTGTAAACCAAAAAATATTTTACTACCACCTTTAGTGATATATGCAGTAAGAATCTTAAAAGAGTCCCCCGCTTTATCTTTTGAATGGGACAAGTTATTGAGATCGGGTAAAATTTTGGTAAAAGGTGTCACTTTAACTATTCTTTGACATAAAAATAATTTTGGTTTAGAAGGCACTAGCAACTTTTTTCAAATGGAAAGAGGGGTCATGTGGCACTTTGTTATAAAGGCCTTTCGGTTCTCTATTCATCACCATTTTATGTTTAAAAATCGGTCCAGTCGTTCTAGAGTTACAGGCGTATAAAGTTTAGCTCCAATTTGTACATACATTGCGGTTTTTAAAAGTTCTCTCCCCTTAACTTTTGAATGGGTCAAAATATCGAGATCGGATTAAATTTGGGTAGAATGGTGTCACTTAAGCTATTTTTGGGCATTAAAATAACTTTGGTCACGTGGTCTAGTATCAAGGGGACACTGGCAACTTTTTTTGCAAATACAAATGGAGGTCATGTAGCACCTCGTTTTAAAGGTCCTTGAATGCCCTACCTAACGCCACTTTGTTTTTAAAAATCGGCAAGGCCGTTCTAGACTTACAAGCCAATTTCCTTAAAACTTTGGAATTTTTTAAAAATTTCATAAGGATATTACATTTTACACATTACACCCGGTATATAGGTTTCCATATCTGTATCCATTGTTAGGTACTATTTTACTTCTTTTTAAAGAAAAAAAAAAGGATAAAATAACGAATAACGCGCGACTATAACTCGCTCAAGTTATTTTATTATGTAAGATTTATTCCAGATATAAAAGCAGACCTGAGGCTATACACTTGCTAAACGTTACTTATTCATATTTTGTTATGTCTGGGCGAGCATTATATCCACTCACAAACGGTACATTACATGTGTTCCGATCATAACCTAAGATAAGTTTTTTAGACCTACTAATGGCCGATGGGATTTAAGAAAAATGTAGACGATTATACAATTACTCAAGGTATTACTTATAATCCTATTTGGGCTTGTCTATCAAGATCGAGAAGGCACGTTAGTAAAAGTTGTTTAAATGTAACCCATGTTTAAGATTTTGGGTTTTGTAAATGCGGCAAAGTTTAAGATTTGTGAGTGCTTTTAATGTATGTCTGCAGTGGCGGCGCCAGGGGTGGGCGCGCTGTGGCGAGCGCCCAACCTAAATTGTCCTTGCCCAACCGGCTTATGAACCAAAAAGCAAAGAAACGCGACAGGGCCCAAGAAAAAAAATCATCCTAAATAATCCAAATCACGGAATTCTTGAATAAATGATCTATGGTAGCAATATTAAAAATTAATATTATGTGGCGCTATGTCATTAGAAAGCGAGAATTAAGATTTTAGTCTTAAATTTAAATAAAAAATAAAATATCATATCTAAAATATTTAACCATTTTAAAATTTTCTTCCGTCAGCTTATTAAAAAAATAACAAAATTACAAAATAAATCTAATTTATTAAACCTAATAGGGTACCTAATATCCCTAAGAGTGAAATTAAAATAAGTCATATTTGGGTTTTCACAGCAAACAGTTTTCCCAAAATTCCTTGTTTCATTACAAAAATGCAAAAAATCAAATATTTGGATTTTTCTCTGGTCGATACGTTTGTGAAGCTTAACTTTTAAAAAATGAATCCGACACAT
Source organism: Listronotus bonariensis (assembly GCA_014170235.1). Lineage (NCBI taxonomy): Eukaryota > Metazoa > Arthropoda > Insecta > Coleoptera > Curculionidae > Listronotus > Listronotus bonariensis. Next base: position 148,266 of record JACEGR010000470.1, on the reverse strand, counting down.
AAAGTTTTAATTAGGATTTACCCCCATTAATACCCCCTTTAACTTTGGGTTTCTACCATTTATAAGAAAAAATCATAAATATAACTAATAAAGTGACAAAGGTGTGCAGATTTTCGTGAGATTTAATGCGAAAAAGTAGCCACAGTTTAAAATAAACGTTTTTTTTTTAACATAACCTAACCGACGTTTCTGTTTAATTAAAATATTGTACTCAGTAGCTCACCTAGCAGGTGGTTTTTGGGAAGGCTTAAGCTCTAGTTTCCACCACCAATTCTTGACGCCAAAATATGACTATCGATTTACACTTACATACAGGGCCGTACACAGAAAGTGATTTGGGAGGAGGGGGCAAAAAGGCGACCACCAAGAAAAAATGGACTCCAGGTGAGTAAACAAAGCGGCTTAGGCGCCACCTTCAGCAAACAACCCATCTTAAAGGGGTCTTTTTCGAGCTCCTGGGGGAAGCCTCCCTGTGTACGGCTCTGCTTACATACCTTAGTCTAAATCTCAATCAATCTGGTTTAAGTTTTTGTTTTCTTAATAATTTTGTTAATAACAGGTGTATTGGTAAAAAAATTATAAGGCTTTTATGTTTATTGTAAAATCTAGAGGGCGCCATCTGCGGTATTTTACAAAATTTAATACAAAATAAGTTTTTAAGCCATTCTGTATTTACCTTTTAGATAAAATTCTAATTCTTTATTCTCTACTTAAAAAAGGTTTACGTAGAACAAATTTATTTGAGCAGCCGTTTTCAGATATCAAGATTTAAAAAATTGCTTACTGTATGGCCAGGTCTTAACTATACAGGGTGTTTCAGAAAAAGATACCGGATGGTAAAGTTAAAAAAAAAAAACACCTTTTTTACCACCCTGTATCTCAAAAGATAAGACATTTATGACATAGGATTATTAGAACTTTTTGTCTTAATATCACCTAATGATTTACAGTCTTAAAAATCAGCATCTTCTTCTTAAACACCCTGTATAGCCTAGACTTCCAAACAGAAAGTGAATTTTTAAATCCAAATATTCCAAAAACCGCTTCTTAAAGTCAACTTTTACCATGTATACCGTTTTAAGGTAAAATATGTTAAAATAATAAAAAATTTATCTTAAACTAAAAAACAGAGTTGCATAAAACAGTTCCGTTGTTTTGAATGCCTGCTGAAAAAGTAAAGTAAATTTTATTAGCGATACCTAAATTATTTTAAACCAGTAGGTTGGTGCCCTATATTTGGTTTTTTTATGCGAAAACGGAGCATCGGATGAAAAAAGTCAGGAGGTTAAATTTGTTGAAAAATAAATGGGGACTTAAAAAACGAATTCAATTTATGGAAAAAGCAATGGGGTACCATATTATATTTTTTTCAAATTTCCAGTATGTGATGACATACGGACGCCACTGGTAAAAATATTTAAAAATCTTCTATGTTAAAAAAATTCTAATGGTGCTTGATGATAAAAAAACTACTTTTTTTTCTTAAAACTTTTGCACCCTGTAGCTCAAAAGTTGGGAGGTTTAGGATATATGTTCATATGAACTTTTCTTCCCAAAATAAGCTAAGGAATCATCCATCCTTGTATTTTTAGCCATCAATTAAATTACACCCTGCAGAAACGTAAAAATTATTAAGGAAAACATATTTTTGACAGGTTTTGTGTTCTTTATCATATTTTCTGTTGGTACAAACAAATTCTAAAAACATCGTTGGCACTAATTATAAAAATAATGCAAGTCAGTGACTTAAAAAATGTAATACATAATAATATATATTTCCGATTACATTTTTCATCATCAAGGTTTTATTAATACCTTGAAACCGTGTATTGAACGCGACAAAGTACTGAGCATGAAAATATTTTTGAGATGTGACAAATATTTTAGATAAAAACATAAACATTTATAAGAAATATTGTTTTTTTATTAAATTCATCTTTTTAATACAAATTATTCGTTTTTAGGTCCCACAATAAAGGCCATCTAACCTTATATACAGGGTGACCGTCTATAATTTGATAGAAATTACCCTATTTTTGGCTTCGGCTACCATTTTTGAAAAGAAGAATTACAATTCTGACCGGCATCATTTTCTACCAACCTAAATAAAACAAACAATGGTTAACAGCCAGCGTTCCGAATAATTTTATTTAAAGCCACGAAACGTAACCTCTTGGTTATTTGGACAAGAACTGCAGACACAACAAAACCTACTTTGTACATTATTCTTGATTTCATTTAACCATTCAACCACTAAAACACCTATAACTAGTTGTTGTCTGACTTTTTTATCACATTCATCCAATTAATCACGAAAAATATTTAAAAAATAAAAAACAAACTGCAACATCAGACAAAATATGACAAACAAATGTCATAGTGCACCAAAAGAGTTTAAAAAGTGTCCGATAGAATCGCTAATCTGACGGATTTTTCCAATACCTACCTTAAGAACGATGTAGATATAATAAATTATTGCCTTTCGAAACATCGTACAGTTATTGTTCCTAATTAAACCAAACATGGATACCAATAAATTATAAGCCAACGTTGCGTAAGCTTGTTGCCGCCATATAAAACAGTTGAACAATACCGGTAAATGGTATAAATGTTCCTTTGATGTTCTTTTTTTTATTAATGTTTATTTAGGTATGTAGATTCAAGGTTACCTTTCCCTTCTAGTTTTTCCTGGATAAGAGATAAAAATATTAAGTTGTTTGTTAGATATTTGATTATTTAACAGTTCTTCCCGATTTTTCTTTACCATACAATATTTTTGTCAAAATCGCAGGCAAAAATTGTAATAAACTGAAAATGTACAGGGTTATCCAAAATAATTGTTTGCCATTAGTAACTTTGTTTTTACGTAAAAACAAAATTGTTTAAATTGGCAATCTAGTAGCATTTTTGAAGCTTTTTAGGATTAAACGATAAGAAAAGCTAATTGCCACTGTGTTTCCTAATTAGAGAATAAAAGAGCATTTTTTAAATGAAATATCCTGTATATTTTATCACCTTTGAAAGAATATTTTAAAGATCGGAGAATTATTTTAAATTCCTATCATATCTTCAGATCTAAGCTGTAAGTACTTAGCTTAGTGCCGATAGATATACTACAGAATATCACTTATTTTTTAGAATCGGATGTCCTGTCCATGTTACCAAAACTATAAGAGACATATCAAATGATATTTTTAAAATCTTTGAAATGTCTTTTAAATGGTACACTATATATGCGGTGTTTCATTAAAACAAAATGAACTTTTACTATCAAATTCCTAACAATGACTGCATTTCCCAAACAATGAAATTTAACGCCTCGTTTCAAAAGTGCTTGGTTCTAGCCGAGACACAAACCCAAAATCGTATATTTCTGTAAATATGGTAAAAATTTTTCGACATTTTGATTTAGATACCCATTTTTATCAGCTGATTGACAGTGTTGCAAAAATGTGTCTCTTAATTTGAATTCCCAATAAAAATTAATATTGACATTCCAAAAGCTGTGTCAAGCAAAATTTAAATGAATGCATATTAAACACTGTCTATAGCTCGGTCTATAGGAATGTGAAGTAAAACAAATACAAATTTGTTCAACCCGTAGAATGACCCAACGAGGGTAAAGTACAACGGTAAAAAAATTACATTTAAAAGGTAAATATCGCAGTACGTAGTCTGTATTTGGTTAGGTGTTCTAATGATGCAACCAACCGTTTTAGAATAACAAAAGTGCATTTACATTTTTACGCAATGTTTAATGGATTCGAGACAAAACAAAGAAAAATGTTCCGTTAAGGTACAGAAAATACTTATACGATCTATAAAGCGCGTAAATTACTTACAAGTAGCTATTTTAAATCAGATACCTTTTTTTTCTCTTTCGTTACCATGAAAACCTAAATACAGTGCATGTCTAAAATCGGGACCCACCTCCTAAAGAACTTAAGTAAGACAACATAAACCGAATTGTAGGCAATAAATGACAGATATACATGTCAAACTGAGAGTTGGGCGCCATTTTTAAATAAAAATAATAAGTACTTTATAATCCTAGAAAATAAAGTCAATACCTTTATCCTTTACAAAATGGCGGTAGTTTAAAAGTTATTTAAATATATGGATGTTTGGATGACCATATTTTCGAAACTAATAAAGTTAGATATACCGAATGTAGTATTTTCTTAAAGGTCTTTTAACCATATTTTTAATGGTAAGATAATATACTAGGTGCGTCATTAAAAAATATATATACTTTCTGTCCTACCCTGTATATTATCACGTATATCACCTTTTAGAAGAGATTTAAAAGATCTTTAAAAAAATACCACAATATTTAAATCTATGTTTATTAGTTTCGGAAATATGACCTTCACAATCAGGTATTTTAGGTAGGTTATGTATTAAAGTACCGCCATTTTGTAGTATATGAAGATATTTACTTTATGTTCTAGAACTATAAAGTACTCTTCAGGGTCCTTATTCTTGAAACTGGTGAACAGCGTTCTTATGAGAAAAGTGGGCGGAGTTCTCTCAAAAAGCTTAAATAAGTATTCTTAAACGCAAACGACTGCTCCCATCACGCGACTGTAAGGAAAACAGCCCGGAAAGTGAACGATCATTTTGGCGATGTGATCGAGTTCGTTCCATAGATAATCTACATTTAGATTCGCAGTGACAAGAAGCATTTTTCGGATTATTACGACCTCGCGCAAGAAACAAATAGATGGGTGGACGACCATGCGCACTCAAAAGCCGTGGCAAAATACAAACACCGGCACCCCGTACCCTTCGTCCGCGGTCTGACTGACGTTGTGATGCTCATTAGCTACCGTACTTCGAACAGAAAACTAGGACGCCGTCAACAAATTCTTTCCGATAATGCCGGATAGTGTGTTTGGCGCCAGGTGCATTTACCCTCAACTTGCTTGCGCACAAACTGGTTTTTTCGCCCATGAAATGTAACTTCTGTTTTGCGCAGTTAATAACATTTGCAATCCATCGAGATCAGTGGTCCGTTCTCTAATGCTCGAGAATTAGGACCTAGGAGCTTTAAAATGATGTTCCAAAAGGCGCATCATTGTTAAGATTAAAGTCTAAATTTATTGTATTATAAGAAAAAATATTAGAGTCAGAATAATGACAATTTTTCGGACTGCAATTGTAAGTGGTTTCTGAAACTTAAAACCCTTTTTAAAGCACTACCCGCAATTTTGTTTGGTTCACTGTTATGTAAGATAACAAGAAATGGTCTACCACTCTACCATAAGGCTTAATCTAACAGTAAAACACAAAAGTTAATCCCTAAAAGGCAATTTACAACCAGAGGTAAGAAGTCATGCATAAATCCTTATTTTCGCTACCGGTGGAAACAAACCCATATACACCTTATAGGCGGAGCTCTTTGAAGTGATTTTATCGCAGTCTATGCAGAGAAAATGTTTATTGACCATTTCAGCTTGTAAATAAGCACAAAATTACAAATAAATCAGGTTCTTCAAGACCAATTGAAATTAATTTTCAGTCGGTGTGTGTGTATGTGTGTGGTCTCTAGCCGTAGTTTACTTTATCCGAGAACGGTCAAAACTATCAAGAACAACACTTAGGAAAAAACACCGTTTTTTTAGTACAGAAAAATATTGTTGCAGCTGGGTACTGCTACTTTAAAATTCAAATAATGCTACTTTTTAACCAGAACTCACTATTAAGCCCATTTGGCAGAAGATTTTGTACAACACAGAGGCCAAATAATTTTATGAAAGGCATTTCAAATAGTTACACTTAAAATTTTAAGTTCGGTACTGGCACAGCCTTCTTAAACTACGAGCCGTGAAGGAGAAATCTGGCAACACAGCACAGTAGGAATGTCAAGTAAAGTTTAGAAGTAAACAGAAATAAGTTTAAACGATTGCTTAAAATATATTTTTCTGTTTTTAAAAGTTAGAACGCATTTTTATTATATATTTATTATATATAAAAAAATAATTAACTTATTGTTATATTTAAAAAATAGGACCAGTGCCAAGATGATATTCGTCGTTTTTACGATTAAATGTGCGCGTATAGTTGGTGCGTACGGCGTGCAATATGCCACGAACGAGTTGCGTTTCGAGCTGCAAAACGAATTACCCCAGTTATATTAAAACAGAGGGTTATCAAACGACATTTAATTTCCCCATAAAAGATGAAATTAGAAAAGCCTGGTTGTGCGCTATTGACCGGATAAGTGTTTTTATTATTAAAAGTAAAAGTAGTACCTATATGGTAAATGGACAAATATATTTTACGGGCTACTAATTAACTAAGTGTGTTTTTAAAAATTGGTTTAATTTGATATCAATAGTGTGTATAGTGCACCAAAAACAATTATTTACCCCAAGCAATGTCCTAAGGCTATATCAACTAATGCGCATAAATATACTGTTAAGTTCACCAAAAATATTATTTATATGGATATTCTGAAAGTTATTTACCTAAGGCGGTTTTAGGGTAAATATAGTGGAAAACCTAATGTAAAGCGTTTGTTATTTTAAAGCGCATCTTATGTAATACGAATTAGGCTTTTATATTTATAACTAAACACACATCCTGTCAATTCATTTTAGGTATTGCAAATATTTCTAAATAATAAATGTTTAGTTAACTCTAAAAAGCTACATTGGTCTGTTTGCAAAAAATGCATAAAGCGGGGTAGAAACCATCATAACAATTTGACATTTTTAAATCCTTACCAACAAATTTATATAAAGCAGAAAAGTTCCTGATAAGTTTTGCAGACACATTATTGCTTTTAGGGCAACTATAGTATTCATAATTGTACCTATATGTTGTCTAAAACATCCTAAAAAAATTAATTATATTTAGCATGTTGGAGGAATGAGGAACGCATTTCAATATTCCTACTGTACAGTGTTGTTTGCAACGTTGCCTTTCTTACTTCATGGCTCATAATTTAAGAAGGCTGTGGTACTGGCCACACCCAACGTTTTGTTTACTGCGTAAAGTTGCCAAAAATATGGCAACACAGCTCTAGGTTATTCACGATATTATCAAAAGTTTTTAAAAATGAACTCTAGGTTTGCTGCAACTAGTATTTTGTTAATAACTTAGAGCTTTAACGCCGCATTTTCTGTTACCTTGTATGTAGCCAATTTTTATTGTTTTAAATTACTTATATGGATTTTTGCAAAAACCACATCTCCATAACTTCAGTTGTTCTAAAGTTATATGGGATCAAAATGGGTTAAAATATAGTCGGACACTCTGTATCTCCTATTAATGTTACAAAAACAATTATTAGGTACATTTTCTATACAGTGTGTCCAAGGATGAGTTATGGTTTGTATGGAAAATTAAGGTTAACTATGAAAAAATAGAATATTAGGATAACAACATTAAAAAGATTTGTTTTATGATTTATAAAAAGATATAAGCAATTATTTTTACCAAAAATTGGTAATAAATATTTTTGTGACTACTTATTTAAATAGCATAAAAAGTAATACAAATTTCAACTTTTTGTTGAATAAATCTATACTTTTTGTGTTAGGTACCTATTACAAAAATTTTAACTAAACCTAACAATGTTTGCATATGAAAGGTAAAATGAATTATTTTAGTGTGTTTTTTTAGTTAATACATAATTTTCTTCACTAATCATTAGCGATAAAAAATATACTTTTTTTCTTATGTTTTTATGAAACCAGCCCTCTTAATATATCCTACTGCAATTTTAATTATAGCTTTTAGCATTTCAGACGAAATTTTCATGAAGAAAGACTTAAAAAAAAAAAAAAATACAGATGGGTTAAGTTCATCCGGGGACACACTGTATGTTAAAGAAGTTATACAAAAAACTGCACCACTTAATAACATTTTCTGAATTATATATTTTACCATAGGGGCTTGGTTAAGACGAATACCCGATAAAATGTTTAAAATGGCAGTAGGTCTTCAGGCCTCATAAATTCCCCATATAGAAAAACATCGATAATGCATACTTTCGACACCGCGTGCCCTCAATTTCCGTTCATTGGATGATTAATCCGCCGAAGAATGAAAAAAGGAAGGCACATTATGCATTTATAAAATGCACTCCATCGAGGTGACGTAATACTTTCTTATGGGCGAATTTCTGGGAACGACATTGCGTTCTTGAACGGGTTAAGGACCTTTCGGCTTTTGTTGGACCACTCTTGGTGCGTGCCATTAATCAGAATCAACGGATTACTTGATGATGAAAAGGAATTTGGGATGAGCATATTTTTGCGTAACGGTATTAAGCTCATTATTTTGCATATTGTTGCTAAAGTCGACAGCTATTTGCTCAAATATGACTTTGGGTAGGCTAAACAATGATGTACAGGGCGACGCCTTTTCGTTGACATTGCAGGGTATAGCGAAAACTAAAGATATAGAACAAATATGATTGCACAATCTCGATTTCGATTTTGAAAGAAATTCAGTGGTGAAAGTAAATCATGGCTAAGTTGATTCGTTTTGGAGATCTAAAGTGATTCTTCAAATTTTGTCAATTTAGTCAGGCGCTTATAACTGGCTTGTTATGAGAGATAGAAAAATGTAAATATAAAAGTTTTGGGGATTTTGCGTAGAATTCAGTGGCGTACATATATTTTTGCCATGGACTTTTATTTTAAAGTAATAACACAAAGTTGGGTTTTTTCTAAATGGAACACCCTGAACATCTTATCAGCTTAAAGTTATAAAAATTGGCACATTGAATCAAAGACAATTGTAGTTTCACTATAGACACCCAGAACAATGCTATATTTTTGGTCATCAGCTTGGACGCTCGCTTCGTGGAATTTATGAAGCGGGTATCCATCGAGTACACACGTAAACAGTACGTATAATTTGCCGCTTCATAAATTCAGCCAAAGCCAGCGTCCAAACTGATTACCAAAAATTTAGCATTGTTCTGGGAATCTATAGTGAAACTATAATTGTCTTTGATTGGATATATCTATTTCTTAATAGTTTCGGAAATATGGCGATCACCCTGTATATTATAGTACCGCTGCAAATATATTTCAAAGAGGTTTTACAAAATATCACATTTGATATGTTTATCCTTTATAGTTTTGAAAATAGTTCATCTAAATTTAGAAAATAGTAGATATAAGATAGTAAGACTTTTTCTGCAGAACCCATAATAAATTCATAATTTAGTCATAAATCAATATTATTATTGTTTAGTATAATGGTTCGTTTAAAATTATTTTACTACATGCTTTTGGATACTTGAAATACCGCCTATGTGGTACCAAATTATTCGAAATAAAATGCTCTGTTATAGTATGCTAACGAGCCACCCTTGTTCCATTTGAAAAAATAGTTATGATCATAAATAGGATTTTGCAAACTTTGACTCCGCCCTGAGCAGCCGTAAAAACAAAAGACGACTAAATGTATTTTTCCATGACTACTTGACTTAAAATAAACCGTTTTAGCCTAATCATGGCACTCTAGATTGATTTAAACCTTAATTTTTGACAGCAGATATGTCAAAAAATGACATGTGAGGTGTCATTGATAATCAGAATGTCATATTCTATCGAAATCAGATAAAATATACCGGTGGTACCATTAAAAATTTGAAAATAGTAGTCATTTTCGGTTAAACCAGAAGTAATAGAAATCAAGTGAATATCAACCAATCCAAAATTATGTCAAATAACGATATACCAAATTTTATTCTTCTATCTTTATAGAGTTATAGGGAAAACCACCCGTCAGAAACACCCGGTATAAAAAGATATTTTGCTTTTAATATGTCCAAAAGTGGTTTACAAATACTTATTGCTAATTTCACCCACCATGTATAATCTCTAATTTTTTACAGAGTAACCTTGTGAATGTTAAATTTAAAACAACATATACATATGTACTACATGCTTATACATTAATTACAAGATCTAGAAGTAATTTACATCCTTAACAAATATAGGTGAACATAATTGACCGGCCATTATTTATTTTTTTTTTGATATGTTCGAATAAAAAAACGACAATACAATATGATTTAATAATTTCCTATGACCTCACACCATATACGATAAAACAATAACCACAAAAAAAAGAACATTGTTTGTTCCCATGGTGCTCGGTACTGGACATTCACTGCTAAAATATGCAGACATTATGGTTACTCTTTTCCCATTGAATGGCTGAATTCTAACGAGGTGACCGAGCCAGCTATTGCACTTAATTGTTTTTTAAAGAATTTATTTTGTAACGATAGAACAGAAACCAACACATTCTTGGCAACACAGATCATTATGGTAGCATTTCCTAATCCTTATATAAAAATAATAAGATTAAGGATAGGATAAATGGGTTTTGGAAAAGAGAAAAAATTAGGTCCATTAAGTGTACAGAGTGGGCCAAATTCCACACTTTTTATGGGTGTTTTTGTATAATTTACACAAAAACTGACCCCCTCTTTGCGAGGCCCAAATTTTAAGCCAAACATACTGGTGAAAAATGCACTTTTCTATATTGCTCCGGTTACTAACTGCAGCGTGTTTATTATAATTTCTTCCATTTTTTTTAGGCTTCGTAACTTTTTAATTTATGGATATTTTTTAATTCTGTAAATTATATTATTAACTACCTCATATTGTTTTTCATATCGTTTGCGATAGATACTTATTTGGCAAAAGATTTAATGATATAGCCTTGCGGTTTTCAAAATAGTTTTGTCTTCCAGAGTCCATTTTTCTGAAAGGCTTAAATTTAACATAAACATATCAAAATTTAGTGGGTGATCCTTAAGTGATTTACCCATTTTTTTTATATACGAAACATATTGACGCTTTAATTAAATAAATTATTTATATTGTAAAATAAGGTTTAAGATCATAAAGAATAAGCCCGTATAATTTATTTTTTCGGAGTCTCATCACATAATTGTCCAATAACAAATTTATTCGCTAGCACACGCACTTCAATACCACAATTCCCAATTTCCTTCCAAAAACCTTTAAATAAACATATTTCTAAGTATTCAACGTTATCAAAGGACGTCTCACGCCTTGAATACCGAATTAAATCGAAAGTTTGACAGGCTATAATTGGCCCAAAAACAATTTATTTTCTTTTAACAGTACCAGCGGGTCTGTCAGTACTTTTTGGAAAAATTGGGCTAAGGTTATGCTCAAGTACTGTTATTACAGAGATAAATATATTTAATGGCCGTTGTTAAATGCAAGGTGGAATTTTTTCGGTATTATTTGTTGACGATATTATCTTGGGTAATTAAACGGGTATCAATTTGTGATTTGATACGGAGGAGAAATAAAAAAGTTGCTCGAGTCGAATTATTTTTTAATGTTACTTTCGCGGATGTTCCGAATTTAATTTATTTCCAAACGGTCTAGTATTAAGTTCAGTTAAGTAAAAAATATGCAAATAATGATAATAATACCAAATACCGGTTGTCCACGGATGGACTCGACTATACCAGTAATCTTTTTATTTTCAATAGTTTAAATAAAATGTATTCTTTATTAAAAATTGCGCTTCATAGGAACTGATAAAAACTGTAATAAAAATTACATTTGATATACAGAATGGTTAATAATTGCGAAAATATTACCTAAAAAAATAAAACAATAAATTTTTAAAATTACTTGATTAAAAACAAAAACGTAATTAAAAAAGTCATGTTGTTTCATATTAAAAATTAAAAAGTGAAAACTAAAAAATAGGAGTTTTTCTTTCATAAATAATTCCTTTTACGTTGTATACGAGTATGCAAACCTTAACAAGTTAAGCTACAAATTTTTGAAGGAAGTAGCATAAAAAATGATGATTTATTTAACAAAAAGTTAAAATTTTGCATTCATTTTCTTGCTATTTAATTAAAATTTACAAAAATATTTTTTGCCAAATTTTGTTATTTGCCAAAATAACATCTTGATTATTTTTATTCTCCTCATATATGTAACGCTTTTATTTGAAGCATTTTTTACCATAAGTTGTAAAAAATATTTTTTTAAAGATTTTTTCAGTTTTCTTAAAAATCCTAAAAAATTATTATAAACCTTACTTTATTCTTTCTTTTTATTCCATTTTTATTTTTATCCTTTAAACCGATTAAACAATAGACCCAACTTTTTATTAAAACTTTTTGTTTCAGCTGACGTAGAAGTTGGTACGAAAAGATGGGGTTTACAGAAAAAAACACTTTTTATTAAGCTAAAGAACACTTCTTACATAGCTCGAGAACCCATAAAAAATCAGTGAATTAAAATATAAACACAAAATCCACTCTTTTAAACTGATTTAGCTCCCTTTGAATTTTTTTCTGTCTCATCCTTTATTGAAGAAATTAAACCACTTCCTTCAGCATTGTCATTAAAATTCTATATAAAAATATTGTTGCAATTGATTTCACCAATTGCGGTTAGGAAATAATCACAATACAATAAACAAACCAAATATAGGAAGTACTATCGCCGACCACAGTACTATAGTACAGTTCGCAAAGACAAAAAATCAGACAGGGGTAAATATAATAATGTATAAATATAAGAAACAATTTTTTAAGGTAAAACTTAAGATGAATTAGATGATTTTTAACTAATCTAGTTATACAGAGTGTCTCATGAAAAAAAAACAAATAAGTAAATCAAAAATGCGACACCTTGCATAAAAATAAAAAGCATACTAGGGGCGTAGCTACCGCCAGAGTTGGGTCATATTCAAATCCTAAGTATTCTGAATAGTATTCAGGATATTCTGGTTGGTTAGTTTTCGGTATTCTCGAAATGTGGAAGCAGTATCCGAATACCAAAAAGGAAGAAAAATACGGAAAAAGTGGGCAAGGACCTGTTTTTTCCTCCTCAAAAAATATAAGGGTGGAAAAAAACAGCAGCGCAATGCAATAATAATATGAAAACCTTGAGGAGAAGGGAAATTACAAGTGAGGACCTGCTCTTCAAATCCTTGACTCTTCTCCTGTTTTTGTTTTCTAGTATTCGAATCATTTTTTTCCAGTATCTGAATACCGATTTCGGGTATTCATGAATACCGAGTATTCAAATCCTTTTTTCTTACAAGTATTCAAATATTCGGTATTCGAATACTTTCTTTTTCCGGTATTAGTTTTTGAATACCGATTTTCAGTATTCGACCCAACTCTGGCTACAGTGGTCCCCAAACATGTGTAAGGAAAAATGAGATGCTGGTAAACTGTAAAAATGGACGGCATAATTGGGAAAGTGGGTTTTCAATTTTTTTTTTGTAGGGCCCTCTAACTCATTGTTATACGGGGCCCCTCCACGGTACGCTACGCTACTGAAGCATACCTATCTGCTGCAAGAAATTAAAAAACACGCGGCAGTAAGTTAACGATGCAGAATTGATGTTTTTACCAGTAAGCTAGTAAGTAAGTTTAGATTGAAATCTAAGCCTAACAAAAGGGGGTTTTATTGTTGTTTAGTAGGGTTTTGAATAAACAATAAAAAAGGGAAGAAGAGGGTTAAACTTCAATAAAAATCAAACTCTCTTTGACAGAATACAAATTAGTTTTTGAAATTAATAACATATTTTATTTTCATGTATTGCCCGTCAAAAGCCAAAGCGATATACTTTGAGATACATAGTGTATAACTGTAAATGTTACTGGTAAATTTGGTTTCTAAGAGATGCTTAACACTATCTTTTTTTTCCATGACTGTACTACCGCAGTGATTCACCGAGACCGGCACCACCGTCACTGGCAAAATGGCGCCGAGGACGGATGCAAGCAATAAATAAACCACGCATGGACCGAGGAGGTCTTTAATTATAGATTATGAATGCGTTCAACTTTGATCATATATATAAGTTATGAAGTACCTATCTATTGTATGCATAAACTATTAGTTATGTAAGCAAATAATTTCATTATTAAGCGCCATATTCTAGAGCTAAACATATTTGTTTGGGTTGCTAAATCATGTACCACTTTCTCAGGAAAGTCTTCTAATAACCAATTTTCTCATTTTTAGATTAAAAAGAAGGACTGCTGACCAGCAGCGATGCAAAAATTTATCAATAATGTTAAAACTTCGAAGGACAAAAACAGCAAACCTAATTACACTTATTTTAATTTGTCTCACCATAACAAGACAATGTAATTATAAAATTAAATTATACAAGGTGTTAAAGAATGTTGTTAAGAAAAGTTTATATAAACTCGTTCTTAAGATACAAGGTATTAAACTTTTTAAAAACTGAATTTAAAAAACACTTAATTTAGTAAAAATTGGTAGACTGGATACAAACCTTATTTAAATAAAGATTTATTGCTGGTATTACAATATAATTGCTAATAAAAATATTAAAAACGCCAATTTTTAAAATAAAAAGTTCTTGCAATGCTTTTTCTATCGTCTAGAAATTGCAATTAAGTGGATTTTTTTAAAACTAAACAAAATATAAGAAAAGAAAAAAATAAGAGACATAAAGCTGTATTTTTAGTATGCTTAACCTACAAGCATAAAAATTTTACACACATTTACGTCAGTGGCTTACCATTTTTTTGGTTCAGTTGCCGTTCGCGACGCCACTGGAGTTATTAAATAAAATTAGGTTAGTGATAAATTACCCCCTTAATGCTATAATTAACATTGCCAAATAAAACAAACAAAATTGGGTAAAGGATATTTAAGATATTTCAAAAAAAATTATAAGTTTAACGTCCTATATCTTGAGAACAAGAAATAGGCAAACCCATGTATACATAATATGAACTTTTTTATATTGTAAATAGTAAAATCTAGCCTTAATTTTTTTAACAACATTCTGTCGTTAATTTTAGCAGACAAAAATGTCTACCGTCTTGTAAATAATAATCGTTTTACTACTCATGGCTAACAACCATTTTTTATTCCTATGATCGACGTATATTGGCAGTTCATGTTTTAACCACAAAAAAGAATAAGTGGTTTTATTTTGCTTTAAAACGATTTACACCTTGTTATCTCCTATAACAGCGACGTAACGTGTTTTCTCGCTAAGGACAGGAACAAAACTAATCTGCCAACTAGTTCGTTATATTCGAACGACAGTAACTAATGACCTTGCAACAAAGTATACATTAACTAGTACCGATTTAAAAGAAGAAAAACACATCAAGTTAACAAAATGACGGATTATCTCATCGACTAGTTTGCAACCGCCGCGCCGAGATTCTATAAAAATTATAAACGGAATATTTTTCGCAGAGAGTTCTAGATAGTGCCTGGGCCAGGCACGAAATAGACTTCATGATAAGAACCTTTTAAAACCTTTTTAGTTCCTTTTGACGAGTCTACCACAAATATTCATATTACCGTTTTATAAAGGGATATTTTCTTTGTTAGCTGCTTACAGCAGCTGTAAGCACTTTCATTTTTTGACAAATCAATGACGTCAGTCTTACAGCAGCTCACAGCGGTTGTTAGCGGCGCGGCGTAGGGAGATGTCTAACCACTGTCTAACAGAATGAAAAAACAAGGAGGGGAAAATATAGCCGAATTAGAGGATAAAAGTCAAACAAAATTGACTAAATGTATACTAATAACAATAACAATAGTATGTGTGGGAAACCATGTGAAGGATTAATTTACCTGCCATTAAAGATATTGAGCATTTTTGTTTTAAAACTGGAGTTGCCATTTTTAGGTTATATTATTATTATTCTTTATGTCATTTGTCATTGGCGATAAGCGCTTTTATTTTTTCAATTCACATTATAATGACGTCAGCTGTTAGACAAGCTTGTTAGCAGCTGTAAGACAGAAGAATTAGAAAAATATCCCTTAAATAAATTTTCCGATACCACAATAATTAATTTGACAATTTTTAGATATTGAACATATTATAAAAAAATAAGGATTTAAAGTTGTTTTAATGTAATAGGGTTTACCAATAAGAGCGTCAGAACTTTAAAATGTTATTGTAGCACAACACTGCTTAAAATTATGTCACCAAACTGTCACAGTTATGTTCAGTACTTTCCAGCAAGTTGTTATGGAGAGATACATGATTCTACAACGTGTAGAAATTATTAAAAATTAAGTTACTAAAATGTATCATCAGAATGCGGGTTATTTAGAGAAATGGTAATGTGAACTGGCCGCCAAGGTCATGCTAACTCTCACCCTGGGATTATTTTCTGTGAGGCTACTTTAAATGTGAGGTCTACGAGAATACGCCACGAACGATTCGTGACCTCAAGCAACATTTCAAGCACTATTAGAAATTTACCGGGTGATATGATTGACAAAATAGTTAGAAATTGGGCAACAAGAATTCTTCCAACTGAACAAAGTAGAGGAGGATATTTAATCAATATTATTTTCAAAACCTAATGCTATAAATTCCTTTTTTTATTAAAATAAAAATTACTTACCATTTACTTGTAGTTATTACTTTCTTGCATATGCCCCGGGGCCCCCACAACGAATGTATATGTAGAGTAAAGTTAAAATTAAATTAAATGACTTACTTATTGACTTGGCCCCCATGCATGTAAATCCGGCCCTGCTTATTGGTAAACCCTACGTTTATTACAGAACACCTGCTATATTTGTACGTGTACGTATCAGTAGTACTTTAAGGTCGTTAAAATAGTTCAGACGCTGATTAACACTATAAAACCTTAACCAATTGGATAATAAGCTGGTACCAGTCACCTGCTAGCAAAAATATGTTAAAAGATAAGATTTATGCACTTTTGTTTCGTAATATGGTTCTTTTGTAACGCAGTCTAATGCATTGTCCATTGCTATAATGAAATCACGACTAATTTAGGCATTAATTAAAGCAGTTAGTTAATTAAGTTAAATTAAGACAAGTTTACAAGTTTTTTTACTATTTAAAAGTTGAGTGATTACTAGGCATATTGATCGTGTTGTCAGGTAGGTACAGAGGCACGTTGCTAGATAAACAAAATGTGGACTTTGTAGAACCAATCTCTAGCGTCTTCTTTCCGAAACAAGATTAGACGTCTATGTGTGTACAGGGTTTTCATTAATATTTTGCTACCCACTTTTAATTATAACCAGAAGGACAGAACAAAACGTCCTGTATAAAAGTTTCATACTTTTTCATCTGTTATCTTTGGAGCATAAAAAAGAAACAAATGAACATCAAAAAGTCAAGAAAAATAGAGGTAATAGAGGTAAACTTTTTTAAATGGAACACCTTGTATATTATGTCACCATTAAAAGGTCTATTAAAAAGATTTACGAAACTACCACATTTGATGTATCTATCTTTAATAGTTTCGGAAATATGACCATTTAAATCTGGATATAATTTCTGTTACATCTACAGTCTCAACTTACTGCTGTAGGTAGGTAGGTAGTAGGTAGGTTTTATGCTAAACTTGCAACAATTCGCTGCGCCGAATAGCGCTCCACATAGCGCGGACGTGGACGTGGACGGAATTCACGTCCTTCCAAGGGCTTGGGGAATGATTTCGCGGTGATTCACAGCTTGTCGGTTTTCTGCATCAAAGGAGCGCGCAAATAGGTTAGGTTGTTTGGACGGATGTTTGGCAAATTGTTGCAAGTCTATACGCAGCTTTAGGTATAATGGAAATTATACTTATTCTAATTTTATAAATAATCTTGTCATATTTCGAAAACTATGTAAGTTGGATAGGTATTTTAAATGTGGTATTTTTGTAAAGCTTTTTAAAAGACCTTTTGAATGGTGACATAATATACAGGGTGTTCCATTAAAAAAGTTTACCTCTTAATTTTTCTTGAGTTTTGATGTTCAATTGTTTCTTTTTATGCTCAAAAGATAATAAATGAAAAAGTATGAAACTTTTATACAGGAGGTTCTTTTCCATCTCTCTTGGTTATGGTTAGTTCTGGTTAGTTAGTATAAAGTAAATTTTAGATGTTTCTTTAAATGTATTAATATGTAGAATAATTTTAATATTTTTCTGTATAAAAAAACTAGTAGGTTTAATATTTGTTAATATACTTATATCCTTTCTCTTTATCTGCATTATATTTTTATATTTGGACTGCACGTTAATTTGCTTAAGGTAAAAACAAAAAAAACATTAAGTGCGGACTTTGCAAAGGAATCCGCAATTGGATCCATAATTAATTGATATTTGACCGTTATCGGGCACTCAATACTTTTTAAATTAAAGTTTTCTTCTTGTTACAATTGGATTTTGTTAATGGAATTTAAATAGAAGTGTTAATAACGAGGTGAAGCTGACAGGTAACAGCATTTTATAACTACTTTTTATTAAGAAAAAACTTAAAAGCGGATTCAGGAAGATGTCATGTCAATAATCGTTCAAAAATTGACGATCACTAATACCTTTTTCTTCTCTATTGGAGCGGTGTGATTTAGCGTTTCAATCAAGTTATTAGAAACATAATGTAATAAAAAAAAGCCAGAACTAATTAGTACAACAAAAATTTAACGGAAGACTTTGAAGAGAATCCAATAACACTTATAACCACAATAATGAACAGAGTCCGTATATAAAGGGGTTATGATATTTCGCCATATTGGTGATAGTTTTTTGCCGTCACCAGTAACATTTTTGGCCATGTTATTAAATAAGATAAGTGTCAACATCAGTGCCGAACAAATACAGTTTATAAAATTATTCCATTTTATTTTTATTTCCAGTATATACATGGTGGCTCCAGAATATTGTTAAGGAAATTAAGGGGCAGATTTTACATTCGAAAATATAAAAAAAGTGATATAAACATGTATTCTAAAATTTTTCGTTCTTAAGATGCAGGGTGTTAAAATTTTTAAGAAACTAAAAAATGTTAACAATGTTTTCGCAATGCTTCTTTTATGGTCTTAAAAAAGGGTATTAAGCGGATTTTTTCCTCTTAAAGTAAATAAGTATATATTTTTATTTGCCTAATTTAAAGTGAGCACAAAAATTTTACACACACACATATTGTTAAAGGACTTATTTCTTTTCATTTAAGTATTAAATATGGATAAAAATAAGTTCCTATATTGGATATGATATCGCCATATTAGTATTTGGGTTAAGGTTAGGTATATATAATTACGTGTAAATCTAAAGCTTTTAAGTACTTGTCCCACCCACAAACGTGTGTTCACTCCGTCTGTAACCTTAGTCCGTAATTGTTAAATGTATTTTCACTTGAACAGAGTATCTGTTTACTAATTGATAAATTAAAATATTTAAGCCTCTTCCAGTAATATATTAATCAATTAGCATGATAATTTATTTGAAAAGATAAAATGTTTAAAATAAACAACTTGTAGTCTATAATAATAGTATAAGCATATATAAAAACGTATCCTATAGGAATTTAATTTAATTACATGAAACTCATGAAAGTAAATAAAAACAATCCAAATAATGATGAAAATAAACATACTAAATGTCTATCAAAAAGCTTAGTTATTATTATTTTTTACTCCGCAATATTAATCCCATCTGCTGCGAAAAATGCTATCTATACTATCTGTTTTATTTTCTGACGTACCTGTATAACTTCATTGAGATCAGCTACATAAACTGTTTCAGTTTCCAAAACTTCTTGTAAAACTCTTTGTTCTGGATTTATTGATGGTTGCTCCTGCTCTGCAATTCCACTATCAGCAGAACCTGGAAAAAAATTGATCCACATAATGTTGACATGTAAAATAAGAAAGTTCGTCTGTTTTTGCAGTAAGATACTTAATCGTATTTTGAAAAATCGCATCTAAAACAATACGCCACATACATCGCCATAAAGCGCGGACGTGGACGTGGAGAGAAATTTACGTCGTTTTAAGGGCTTGGCGAATGATTCGCCGGTGATTCAAAGCTTGTCGGTTTTTTGGCGTCAAAGGAGCGCGCAAAGAAGTGGGTTAGTTTGGACGGATGTTTGGCGAATTGTTGCAAGTCTGGATGCGGCTTTAGAATAACTAACCTACGCTACGTATCAGAAATTTTTAAAAACATTAAAATGTTGTAAATTTAAATTTCAAAAATGTAAGTAGGTATTTAGGTATTAACCTTCGTCTTAAAATACTTTATCAACATACTCGTCGTTCATAATAAACCCACACTTCTTCGAGCAAACGAACGGTCTGCCCACCAAGAGCCAACATAAAAATTTATGAAAATTAATAAGTTTTTTGTCCCAGTTTGGTATAAAAACTTGACACTAGATTTAATTTCGGGCAGTAAATGTTAACACGTTACTTACTGACTCTACTACCCACCTAATGGTAATGTATCGCTTTGTTTTAATACGATAAGCGTTAACCCTACTTTAAGTTTTAATAAAGCATTACATTGTTTTTAATAGGGCATTGTATAAGACTGAAACCTCAAAAAAGCTAAAGTACTACCTGGGCAGTGAAGTATGCGGTAGTCTACGTACATACATGGGGATAAAAGAAATAAACTAAATTCCAAAATAATGTGATATAGTCGCTTACCCCTATTTCCTTCTAAACTCATCAGAGTTGGGTCGTATTCGAATACTCAGTATTTTTTTTTGCTCTTCAATTTTTTAATCATAGCTTTTGTTTAGTAGTATTCGAATCATTTCGTTTTCAGTATTCGAATACCGATTCCGGGTATTCATGAATATCGAGTATTTGAATACTTTTTTCTCCCAGGTATTCAAATATTCGGTATTCGAATACTTTCTTTTTCCGGTATTGTTATTCGAATACCGATTTTCAGTATTCTGCCCAACTCTGAAACTCATATAGGCAGGTCAATATAATACTTTTCCTAATGGAAATATTTGCCAACTTTCATTATAGTTGCTAAAGTAAAAGTTGCTAAAGAAATAATTACACTAGTTAATTTCTCAAAAACCGTAGAACAGACCGGGCCATATTTAAAATGCAGCCTCTGATCTTTATTTTTATAAGGGAGGGCAAAAATGCCCTACCGCCGCCACCCCTCGGCCATTTTTTTGAGGAGAAAAATGAATACCAGAAAAAAAAACACAAAAAAGTTTCCGAAATAAAACGTGAGGACCAAAAACATTGCTACATTTCTCACCCATGTAAATCATGTAAATGCCTTCCCCCTAGATGCGGGGCTGTAAAAATGGCATCATTCTCAAGATAAAAAACGTTAGTATTTAGGCTTTTCGCCTTTGTGGTTTGTCCAAAGATAATAAAAAAATGCGAAGAGTTATAGATAGGTACTACTAATTCTCAGATACGGGAACACTATTCCAAAAACTGTGTGATTTTGAAGATTTAAAAAATATGGATTAAGGAAAAATAATTATTGTAGGTCGAAAAAATTTCAGCTAAACGGGCAAGATTTTTGGTGCTTTGATTAGATACCTACAGTATCACATGGTGCAGACTCAGACGCATACTTTTTTACGATTAGCATAATAAAGTTTATAAATATAAATAAAATTGGATTAACCATCAAATGTATTCTTTATGTTAGGTTATTACATTTTTTTAACCAAAACCCTTTGCATTTTGTCATTATCTGACTAAAGACATACTACCAATAGTCAGTAAATGTAACATGCGATAGGCGTCTAGTAAGTGTAGGTAGCAGGTAGTCACTAAAAAATTAATTATTTATTTATTCAAAACTAAGATTTATTATAAAACGAAAAAAGGTGTCCAGCAACTAGTTTTAAATGTAGCCATTTTATCATTATTCCTTGAAATAATCACCATTTTGTTTAAATGGCGAATGTGGGTTTACAGTTTTTTGTTAAGCGGTCGTTATTTATAAGTCAACCAGGAGAAAAAACCCTTTAAATATTGATATACAATAATGTGTGCACATATTATAACATGTCAACTAAGTATTGCTAATATTGAAGTTATTAATGTTTAAATTATAACGTTAAAATTAACAGCGCTAGTTTTTTACGTGTTTATTTATTACTGGACCTAGCGTATTAAAAAATAAGCTATTTTCCTATTCAGCATGGAAATTTTATGTGACTCATATTTAATAACGGGTATTTTCTATAACAGTTTTTTCTGCGTTTTATTTTTTTTTACCAACATAGATTCAATTGCTTAGGTGAAAATATAAACTCATTTATTTTTTGGTCTGTAAAAAGCGAATATGTACGTTAAACATTTTTGGCCGCTCTAGGGAATGAAAAGGGTATATACCCGCCATCTAAAAGTGCTGTTATAGAATAATTCCTAAAGCCGCGCCCAGACTTGCAACAATTCGCCAAACATCCGCCCAAACACACCAGCCTATTTGAGCCCTCCTTTGATGCAAAAACCGACAAGCTCTGAATCACCGCGGAATCATTCGCCAAACTTTGAAAAGGTTACTACTGACACCACGTTAAATACAGAAACAACCAAGGTTAGTTTATATTAATACTGGGGAATAGGTTGCGACACATCCTCAACTTTTAGGGGGTTCGAGGTCGGGGACGCAAGAAAGGGCACCCCACGGAGAAAAGTTGGCAAGACAGGTAAAATCAAAGCCGATGATCAATCCAGTGGCGTCTAGAATTTGCGCATTTCATTTTGCATTTTTTCGAAAGTGATATTTGTTGAAAAATGTAATTCCAAATGTTATATATTTAAAGAGAAATAATTTACAACTTAATAATAATTAAAAACTGTTGTGTAAACGGTTATTCTAATAATACAATAAACTGTATATCTGCGGCCCTGAACAACATGGCCGAAAAATGGGAGATATGACGTCATCACACGTCAAAGCAATATGGCCCAATGTCGCAACCCTATATAGACCGACTCTGAGAAACAACGAGTTTTAGGGGTCAAAATCTTCTTAGAACTTTAATAATCCCAGTTCGGAAAACATTTTAAGGCTAGATTTTCTACATCAAATCTCAGCAAAAACATAAATGTGAAGATAAATCTTGTTCCTCCACTTTACTGTTTTATAAAATTTTAATTTTTTCGAAATTAAATATTTAAAATGTCTCCACTTCCCCATTTTTAACACCCATGTCCCAGTTCTCTTAACGCGATATCGCATCGTTTACTTTTTTGCACAATCTTTTAAGCTTTTACACCTTTTTTTTATTCAAGCCCGGGCAGAGTTGGGTCAAATATTGAAATCCTGTATTCGAATACGAATCTTGATACAAAGGCAAAAATATTCATAAACCGCTGTACTTGAATACCAGGATTCATTACAATATAAATACTTTTAAATACAAAAAGTTCTCATACCAAAAAATACATAAAGTACATTATTTCTATCTTAGGGTAAAGTGGTCGTGTGGTCGTCCCGATATTGGCGCTTTTTGGAGGATTGTTCCGCGTCCCGCCAATTTTGGAAAATGTCCCGATTTGTGGTGGTGAGGGTTTTTTTTCGTGGAGGTGAGGACCTGGGATAAAAGATAATATCCTGTATCCTGAAACAATTTAAAGGTAAGGACCTTTTTTGTGCTCTTCAAAAAATTTGGAAAAATACACCTTTTTTACTTGTCCCGATTACCATGATTGAAAATGTGGTCACTTTGTTTAGGGGTATACTTGTCGGTTTTTTTATTGTTTAAAAACAGGATTCGAATACCAGCATTTGTATACCAGTATTCGAATACAAGAATTGAATAACGGCATGTGAATACAAAGCAACTATTCAAATACTGTGACTCAAAAACGGTATTTACGAACCGAAATACTCACCCAAAAATATTTAGTCGAATACCGAATATCAAACACACAGATGTATTCGAATACCAGTCAAATGTATTCTGAATAGGATTCAGAATACCGAGTATTTGAATACTACCCAACTTTGCTCTCGGGACGTCCAATTTTATTTTCTACCCAAACAATATCTCAGTTGAATGACTGTAGGTATCTGGGAAATATTTTCTCACTTTTTAAAATATTACTTTTTTTAATTTCTAGATTTATTAAGTAAAGTGTGCAGTTTTATGATGCAGCGTCTGAGTCCTCTAGATTGGTTGGAAGTAATAAAAAAATGGTGGCTCAGTTGTGGCACTTATTCACTCGAGAATTGGGTCGCCATCATCGGTACTCGGCGCAGTTTTTACACCACATTGTTAAAAATTTAAACGTGATTAAACTTTACGTTTAAACTAACGTTCAAACGTTTCCACAGTGCGGCGTATAACCTGGGCAGAGTACGGATGATGGCGACCCAATTCTCGAGTGAATAAACGTTGAGTAGCCACAACTGAGCTACCACTTTGGTAATATTTTTTATTACTTCCAACCGATCGAGAGAAATCAGACGCTGCATCAATAGAACTGCACACCATACATTATATGGTAACACCTAGAAATTAAAAAAAATATATATGGATTAGAAACCGAGAAATCTCTATTTGAAAAACTATCACTTCTATTCAAAAACCCTTTACTACCTCTTTGTGTGTAATAAAACTGTATATAAAATTACTTATATACTTTTTTTTAACAACGCATTGTGTCGTACATAAAAAACCAAAACAAACAGACATCACACACACAGATGGAAGTGACTGACATTTAAATAAATAAATGCTAATTAAGTCACAATAACAGACGGACAAAGAAGGTGTTAACTTTATATACAAAGGAACCTTGAAGTAACTTTACTTATTAAAAGTGAAGTATGACCCTTTTGGTCTGAAGATATATTTAAATAAAAGTTCATAAATAATAATGGCGCAACCGTGCGTTTCGCAAAAAACATTTTTAGTTTTAAATTTAGTTTAAGTGGCATATGTAATTATGATCTTCTTAAAAGGCCTGAAATCCAAATTTTGCGTAAACAATTTTTACCTTACCCAGTTAACCTTCATCGGAATTGTTTTTGTACGTCATTTTGACGGACGTTTTGCGAAAAATTAAACATAAATTTTAAAATATGCAAATAGCTCTTAACAATTAAGAAATGTATGAAGGGAAATAAATTTACTTAAAACAAAACGAAAGAACTAAAAAACTTTGATCTTTGAACTGATGTTTCCTATCACCTGTGGCTGCGGTCTTTTGCAACGTATTTCAGTTTTACAACTAACCAATTGCAGCCTAGGACTGTGGGTGTGGGTGTCTTGAGGCTTTATGAAACATGAAAATATATTTTAAGCGTCAGAGGAATGCAAGGTTAATGTCCACAAAAATAAATAAAGTAATTAAGGAAAATTATAGCTTAACAGTTGTATTTTATTATCTTATAGCATAGAGTAAGGAAATTATAAGAGTTATCATGGAATAGCCGATTTAAGGACAGGTCATAGCGAAAACTCCCAATATAATTTTATTCGTTTCTCGTTGAAATACCGCCAGTTAGTCATTTCAGTAAGCTTACGTGTCTCCTCACCGCTGATGTTACACGAGGCGAGGCTTCGACCGACGCATCTAAAGTGTAAACTGGAAAAATGGCAAGCACTGCCGCCAGGCAGAGCTAAGCCTGCCGCAAAAACGGTACGAAAATTTTAGCATGCCATGGTTTCTCTTATCCGTAGGTATGTTACTTTATGCTTATAGTCACACAAACAAAAAGTGCTGAATATTATCTGTTACAATGGCTTGAAAATAACAAATCTTCAAAAGTCAGACGGTAATACCCTAAAAGTCCACTTTTAAGGGTGTATTTCGGTAAACAATTAATGATAGCTATGGACCTTTTTAACCTTGCTTTTGGTATTCCATTTTACTAACCACAATTATTATTTTTAATTTTTAATAACATATGGCCCCAAAAAGTAATTAATATAAAAAATTAATGAAAGTCCACATTTAGTGCTGTGTAGTCACTTTTTGCAATAAAACCACGATATGTACCTACGCCACTGATCATATTATTATGACATTTAAAATTAAGCTGAAGAGACTTAAGCTGGATTTATAGATTGACGTTTCTGCTCCGTTTGCCGTTTGACGTTTTTAGTTATAAAATGAAACAACAACTTTCCATTGGTCAATTTATATTTTCTGTTTACTTTTTCCATATACCATATTAGAAACCAAAACGTCAAACGGCGATCGGTGACGGAAACGTCAATCTATACATTTAGCTTTAAAGTAAGAAACATAATGTTACAACTCGTGTTGCAACACGGTTAATCAGCTGTTAAAAATGGTTATCTAGATCTAAAATTAAAATAGCCAAAAAAAAAAAACCAAATTATCCCATTTTTAGTTTCTGTTTTAGCTAGAAATAAGTACTTTGAAAACAAGTCGTTAAATGCCAGAAAAAATATTAGGCATCAGTATCTAATAATCGAAATAAAATAAAGAATGGCAAACAGTCAGCGTTTTGAGTTATTTTATAAAAATTACAAAACGTTCTTGGCTATTTAAATGAACTGGAGGCACAAAAAGATCGACTTTGTATCATTGTCCTTCAATGCAGAATTTTTAACGGAATTCATAATGACAACCACTAAAACCTCGACTAAAACACTTAAAGCAAGGAATAGACAAACTATTTTTTAATTATTTCATTATTTTTTTAAAGCAAAATATGCCTATGAAATATCAGAGTGCCCCAAAAGGGTTCGAAAAGTTTCCGATGAAGGCGCCATGCAATTGCAACGTTGCCAAGTCACCTAATTTGAATAGTTAATATTTTATTTACCTTGACTTCCAGCAGGTTCGGGATCGCTATCTAAACTTTCCGCAGACGCCAAATAAGCAGAACCAGGTTGGTGATGGCCATTACTGCTTCCCGATGAAGAGCAAGATCCAAGACTTGTCAATGACACTGGTCTGGAGACTTCTGAGGAAGACGCCGTGCTGTTAGTATTGGCGCTAACGCCTGAGCTTTCGCTGGGAACCTGAAAAAATATATACCTATAGACACTTTTTGGGGTTAAATTATTTTAATTTTATTTCGTTTTGCACTTCTGCCCTAACTATAGTTGTATATAAATTGCACAATTGTGATCTCTTTTTGTTGTTTTTTTGTTATAGATTCAATTAATTGTACGTTCTGTATTGTTTTTGTTAGTAAGGCCTACCAGCGAATATCAAATTGTAAAGCATTATTTTAATTGATTTAAGATATAGCTACAAATTTACATTTAAAATGAAACTGGTGGCCATACGAATAAAAAAAAGCAAATGCTTTTGCTTCTAAGTAAAAGGTATTGATCATAATATAGATATAAAGGATTTACTTCAAAAGTATAAGCATTTGCTTACAAGTGCGAGTATTTACTTATAGAAAATTGAAGCTACTGAATAGCAGCAGCATTTTTCTTTATGTAAATGCTCATACGTTTAAAGTAAATCCTTCTATATTATCATTAATACCTTTTACTTATAAGCAAACGCATTTGCTTCTTTTATTTATATGGCCCATTGTATTGTCTAGAAACTAAAAAAAAAATACATTACTAGAAAAACTTAATCAATAATAACGTGTTTTTTTTAAGTTGTGACTGCTTCAAAGACATACAGTCAATGAGATAAAGAATTACATTCTAGTCGATCTTATTCTCTCTGACAGAGATGTTAATAAATCATGGCTAAAAGTATGTAAAAGTATGACAAATAACATATCAAAAGTAGTATTATTATATCAGAATATTCTGAACTCAAACCCATAAATTTTAAAAAATAACACTAAATATTAGTTGGGTAATTTTTAATTTTTATTTTCTAATTAATTTTATCTTGACAATATTGATGTTTAATTTAAATTTTGCGGTGTTTTTTCAGAGCTGCAATTTTATTGATGCCAATGGGACAGTACTGGGGCTCGCTATAACCCGGGAATAGGACCGAACCGGTCCCATTCTTTTTGAGATGGCGAGTAACCAATTAACAACCATCCAATAAATAAATTCACTAAATCAATACAGAACATATCTTCAATTAAAAATAATATTAGAAAAAAATGAAATAAACTTGACCAGTCTTGTTAACAGAATAACATTGTTATTTAAATACATATTAAGAGGTATAACTAATAAAATTAATAAAAATGCGGACCGTTTAAGAGTAAATGCAATACTCAAACACCTACTGGTTGTTTACTTCGTCGTTACAACACCTACCATTAATGAAAATGATGTCACATTCAACCAGTCGTAAATTACTAAAAAGTATGTTAGTGTTTCGGTTTTGGCCTTAACATTTAAAAAACTCTTTAAAAAATTAAGATACTGACAGAGAGCAATATGAAAAATGTTTACTCAATTAAGAAGAATTTTTATTTAATTATTTATTATTTGGTCACGAGTAATTTGCCTAACAAGCTTAAGATTTCCCATTATAAAATAAGTATTATTTTATGTCCGCTTTCTTCAATATATCATCATATATATCACTATCTTGTATACATATAATATAACATATATACGTATTAAGTGTGCAACAAATAGATTTTTTTGTTTGCTTTTTTATTTGCCATTTTTCAGAAAATTTTATTATTCATAAAAGTTAAAGCATGGTCTTAAACTGTATTAAAAGAAGCTAGGTTTATTAAAAAATCAATAGTATACAGGGTAAAAAAAAATAAAACAAAATAGTAAAATGGAAAGGTATTTAGAATCAAAAGTTATTGCCTAAATAACCAGACATGACCTTCTATTAAAATTTAATTAATTTACTTATTTTTTAATTTTGAATTATGTCTTCCAAACTTTCATAAGAATTTAAAACACAATGTATGTTAAATAATAATTTTATGCACATTATTACTTATAGTACATTTTTTGTCTTCTTCAAAACCTATTTGTGAGAGTCTAAGGTCCTGTTAAATATTCTAGCAACAAAACTAAAGTAAGGGGTTAGGTAAAAAAAGTCCATTTACATTTTCCAAATTTGCTATCACTTAAATAAATTTGTTTAAAACAAAGTTCGTGGTGACTGCTTTAAAAAATACAGAATCAGAATAAATAAATGAATGAAGAAAAAAATGAACACCAAAAGAAAAGGTCCCCACTTTCCAAAAACATATTGTTTTTTTGCACACATTTGGGGCCCCTATAGAACCCACTTTCCCAAAATTTGAAGAGCAAAAAAAAGGTCGACACTTCCAAATACATTGTTTTTCTTATTTCAGCATTGTTTTTATACCACTAACTACTTTTTGCTTACACACATTTGTGGGTCCCTATGCCCCGGGGCCTCATACCATTGATACGGCAGTTGCTACGCCCCTGGGCCCAATGTTAAAAATGCGCAAAATTCAAATGTTGTCAAATATTTATGTATGAACAAATGAACATTTATGAACACCGATTGTATTTCGGTTTGACTAAGCATCAGGTACTATCTCTTACACTATCAGTAGTACTTTTAGCCTATATTGTGCATGCATACCAAAAGTTGCCGTTATTATTCCTTCTTACTTACGGAACTGTTACAAGCAGGTGCAGTTATTACAATGAAATACATAAACCTATTTATACTCATACAATAAAATAATTGTGAAAATGATTTCCATCTTGCAAGCAGATGATATAAGGGATATCCGGTGAAAGACAATCATATTTTGTGGACTCATTCTTAGCTAGTCATCATATTTTCTGTCTCAGTGTTTAAACTGTAATATTTAAATGGAATAAATATACTTAATATGCAATTTAAAATCATTAAAGTTTTAACATCCCCTGCGGATATAGTCTTTAATAATATTGAATCAATATTAATATTTTTTTATCAAGGTTTATTTAAAAAACTCCTTTAAACATTGCTTTTATTATTTTTTTATGATAAAAAAATCTTGTTCGTTCAAGAGATGTTACAAAGTATTTGTAAAATTTTATACAGAGCATTAAAATTAAAACCATCCACCCCTTATATTTCCGATATTATATTACTTATATAAAAAAGTCCCAAAAAGGTCAATTTTTATTTTTAGGGGAACACATTTTCGGGTAAGAATTAACATGTTCAGGGTTATCCTCCTCCCCCACTAACATAAACGTCACAAAGTTTAAATGGGAAAGTGATACCTTATCTTAAAAGGGTATCATATTCTCTTTTAATTGTTTTTTTTTAATCGATTCGATCCTTTTTGGAAAAATTCATTGTAAATATGATTATACTATTCTTTATTCTCTTAACACGTTCGTATTCTAGTTGCTATAAAAATCCACTGTATGTAAGCTCTAAATATTAGCCAATTTGCATACACAAGCGTGGCTCTAGATAGTTTCCGAGATATCAAGGCGCGAAAAACATTTACCCCACGCATAGCGTGGCGAATTCGTGATTTCGATCGGTACGAGCGAGCAATTCTATGGCCTTTATGCATAGAAATTGCAAATTTTGCAACAGAGAATAAATTCAAAACAATAAAAAGCAAGAACAAAAATGTATAGTAATTTGGGACACTATGTACTAAAAAATGTGATATCACTTACCTGCAAGTATTTCCCCATGTTAATTCGTCCAACAGGCGTCCTAGAAGCGATCCCTTTATCCGAATGTAAATAGCTCCCCAAAGGCATTGCAACGTACCCATTACACTCCCCGAACGTATCACTTATATTACTATTATCACTATTGTCTTTACAATCACTAGAAGATTTGTTTATTTCGTCATCACAAGAGTTATTGGTGTCAGCTGCCTCATTTGAAGAGGCACTATTGTCATTGTGATGGTCTCCAACAACACTGTTTTCACTAATGTCTTTGATATTACTAGAGGAGGATTGATAGTGGTAGGAGAAATGTTTTGAGCGGTTTTGTTCACATGTGCGCGAGTAAAGGTACGAATGGTTACGTGTAGCGGTTCTGTTTGTACTTATGTGAAGGTTACTTGTGCTGATCACCAGCTCGGAATCCTGAAGGTTTGATAACATCTTGTGAACACCTGGAAAGTACGTTTTTATCATTATAGTTAGGGATCCTTGGACCATTTTTCCAAGTCATTACTAACAAGCTAATTTTTCATAAGTAGCTTCATTTTGACGAACGACCAACTTTTTCCTTACAACAATTTTCGTTGCAAATAGCTTACAGGGGTAGCTGGAATTAAATGTGCTGATTTGATAGATATCAAAAATTTAAAACAGTTATTTTCTTTCTTAATTTTTAAGATAATTATTTAAATAAACCGAAAAAAACATGTTTCCTACCAAATGTTCATCCAAGAGTCCCTTACCACCAACATGTATGATTAACGATGTCGTAAAAAATAACTACTAACCAGCTGATTTTTTCCTGTTGATTAAATAATATTTATATAATTTAACACCCACATTGTCCTATAAATTACGAGGTATGTCATCCTGGTTTTTAATATTTATCAAATCAACATACTTAATTTCTGCTACCCCTGTATGCTACCACCAACGAAACTTGTAGTAAGGAAAAAAGTTGGTCGTCTTTTCAAAATAAAGCTATTCACGAAAAATCATTTTCTTAGTAATGACTTGGAAAAATGTTCCAGGGATCCCTAGCTATTAATAAAACATAAGAATAGAGAAGAAATTCTAAAATATTTACAAAGCAAAGCAAATTACATTAAAGTTACTGTAGTTTTGTGTTTTCTTTAAAAATAAATTTAACTCACCTGGTGATATAATATCTAAACTCTCATTACTTCTATTCAAACTAGCCGTTTTCTCAGTTCGAAGACTCCTATAACCAAACCGATTCCTTCTAGGCCCCAACGTCTCTTCTGAGCTGAACTTTTTGCTAATCTCTTGCTCGGGAACGTTGCTTAGAATCTTTTGAACGTGCGGCGAAAGGTTAGCGAAATTATTGACTTGATGGGAACGTTTGGGAGTGGAGGTTCTCGGATGTTCAGAATCAGACTGTTTTGCGTGTTTCTGATGTAAGTAAGCATCAAATGCGCCCATAATACTGGGCATCAAGTCTGGAGATGATCCTGAAATAAAAAGAAACGTTAATTATGATTTTAATGTGGGTACTTTAAAAAGTATTTTCAAATAATATTTTATAGTATAAGATGGATAATAATCTAACAAAAAATATGTAAAAATGTACACTTCAGTTAGTTTTGACAGGAATAGTCGAATCGAGTTGCTCTTTTTGGTTCTTTGCCATAATGGATCCGCGATTATTATTGCGGTTTTTTCCTTGAATAGTAAATACGAATATGTAACCGGATTTACTATTTGTAGGTTGTTAGGAGAGTTACTAATGAAAATCTTCAACGTTAAAATGTAATTTAAAGAGTCAATTAGGCAAAAATCAGGTGAGCAATAGAGGAAGGGGTTAGGGGGTTTAGTCGGCCCTGTGACAGCGATTAGCTCCCTACTAATTATTTAGCATAAAAAAATTCGCCCCAAAAAAAAATAACCAGCGTCTTATTCCACCACTGATATTAATTTATTCATTTTAGTTTATTTAAAATAAATGTTATATTTGTTTTTGGCAAATTTATTAAATAATGCTTTATTTATAAAAAATTAATGAATTAATTAATGGGTTTTTAGAAATACTAATTAAAATATTGCGTCGCGGTGATTTAATTCTTAAGGTCAAAATTTAAGCATCTCCAGATGTTTAAATAATTAAATAAAATATTAATGACTATGTATTTAAAACATTTTCTGAAAATTTTAAAAAAATTTGTACAATGTACAAAAACAGGCGACTGTATACGTTATTATCGCCGATGACCTTAGCATTTAATATGGTAATTACTACTCCATGTTGAATTACACAAGTTCAGTTATTACCTACTGTAATAAATAAAGGAAATAATTGCGTTTTTACTAAGTTTTGACTCACTAGACTTGTAAAAAGGTATTTAAAAAATGTAAACTGCAATTTACGTAAATCAAGCACACTGGGGTCCTATTTTTGCTTTTCCATTATGCATTAGACTGAGAATAAAAATGTCTTTTCTTTAATATATCAAAACTATGGTTTTAATTAATTTATAATTTTCTTCTAATTCCCTACAAAACCAATAAAGTTCTTTGTAAATTATCGTCAAATAAGCCGTTTCCAAGTTATTGGGCTTTAAACATTGAATTATTTTTCCAATTTTGTTTCTTGATTTTGGATTTTTGCTACTACTAACTACTATAAATATCAAAATTTAAATAATTCCAAGACATTTAAAATATATATATATATATATATATATATATATATATATATATATATATATATATATATATATATATATATATATTTTATAGTTTATTTGTTTTCTGGAAATAATAAATTAACAAAAATATAAATATTATTTGGCTTTTCTCCAGAAACAAAATTACTATTGCATTCAACTTTAAAGTCGAATAACTCTTGAAGGAGCGAATTTATTGACGATGTTATGAGGCCTTTTTTAGCGCATCCAATTTTTTTAAAAATATGTATTAGATTTATTTAAATATTGATATTTGTAGTAGTAGCAAAAGTAGCAATTTAATTTTCTTTAAAAATGTGTATTGGTAAACTTTTTCAGATCAACAAGTTGCGAGTTTTGCATATAAAAAAGTTTTATATCAAAAGATAGACCTCTTAATATTAATACTAAGGGCTCAAACCCGAGGGGTAAACTACTGATGAATTGTGTGTACAAGCAGATGGAATTGGATGGAATTATGACGAAATATGTAAAATTGCGTGGAATTGGAAAAAGTTAAGTGGAATTGTGTTGGAATTTTGTGGAATTGTTGTAGAATTGTGTGGAATTGTTGTAAAATTGTGGTAGAATTGTGTGTAATTATATGTAATTATAACCTTTAATTTTTCCTCATTTCTTGGATTTTAGTATTTCTTCAAAGTAAAAGACCTTTTCTTTGCTCTTCAAATTTTGTTATGACAAAAATCTATTCTTGCTCCCCGCTTAAAAAAAAGGCGAAAAAGAGGCTTAGAACCGCCACTGCATATCATTATTTCTGAAATTAAAGTGAAATTGTGATGGAATTGTGGTGGAATTATATAAAAAGTGAAATTGTGATGTACACATTTTTAAATTAGGTAATTCCTTAAAGCAAAGTTTGTCCAATATGTGCAGAAAAGCGAAAGTTTTTCTATAGCTTGTAGGTAAGCATAAAAAAACAAGCTTGTTGAAAAACGGGATCATTACCAAATCAAGCTGTGTCCTAATAAAAACATTTATAATGGGCAACAGGGTCTATTAAGATACATTTATGTGCAACTGGAATTCAATGTCCCATTTCATAAAGACCCTGTATTTTCTCTTTCTCAATAATTTCTCTTTTATTTATTCTTTATCTTCTGCTTCAGAATCCCCGCCGGTCCCATAAAAGAAAATGTTATTTATTACATACTCCAATATGTAGATAGGTAGATATCAGCAGAAGAAATTAAACAATATTAACATTATACGGTCGATTTAAAGTAAACTGGAATAAGTTTTATTTACCAAGTGGCGCCTGACATTTTTACCGTCTTGTTGATAATATTAGAATTTAATTGGTACTTATACAAGTGACAGTCTATGTATATTATTGGCTTTCCTAGAGAACGTAATAAAAGGAGAACCATTAACGGCACAGTAGCTGGCAAATGAAGTAAATAATTGCGGTAAACCTCTATGTTTAGATATTTGTAAGCAGATCGGATCCGCACGGTACCTTTGCTTGCTGTTGCAAGTAAGTTAAGCCCAGAAAGGCAAAACATAAATAAACTCAACAGGTTTCATATCCTAGGTAATTTCTTACAGCAAATCCTAATTTGTAATAATTAAAGAATTATAATTAGTACTAAACTTGTTTAATAGGCTAAATTGAAAAAAATCACAAGTTCCTGTTTAGAATTTGACCAGCCAGCAGGAAATGGACCAAATTCCGGAATTTTGATCCCAGTAAAATCTAAGACATTTTATTAATTGATCCGATGGGTTAGGGTAGATCCAATCAGCTATTTTTAAGATTCACTGGGATATTCGTTATTTTCTGAACACGTATGATACTTTTAGCCTTCATTCTTCGGCTTCGTGTCAAAACAAAACCCTTTTGCTTTGTTGTTGGCCGTGCAGTGCAGATTTTTACAATATTTAAGCTAAAAATAATTAACAAATATCAAATTATTGTTTTTTTGACTTTTTCTTCTTTTTCGATATAAATTATATAAAAAAAAGAAACCGCAGATTTCGACACTTCTGTTTAACCCTGACTTTCACTTAGGTCAGCAAGATCCAACCCGAATTAAGGATCCAATCAATTTATGAACACGAATATAGATTGACAGATCATTTTTTGAACGGGTTTTTATGGATCGGGTTAACCCAAGATCAACATTTGAAAATGCCTTAATTCGACAGGGCTGCGATAATCCATGACATTTTTTAAAAAGCAATTTGCTCTTTTATAATATCTAGAAAAACGAATTATTTTTTCAATCCTATTTTATACACGTTTTTATATTCATTAAGGCTTTTACAAACATCCAATTGAAGTTAAATTTATTAGAGAAAATTAATCGTTCATATCATCGAAAAGTTTTACTTTACGAGTTCCATCTGCTGGTCCAAATTATTTTATTGCCACTCCAATTTTCGGTTATTTACGAGCTCCAAATAATACGTCGTAATTTCTGGTCAATTAAAAGATCACTTTTAACAGTTTTTTAAATGCTTTTTAATAAGAAATAAAATCATCAATAATCACCAAACAGAATTGAATTGAATCAAAGATGTCATTAACCAAAACATATTTGAATCCCATTTAAGTTATAAGTATATGATTAGCAAGGCCTTAGCCTTTCAGTCAATCAAATTTAACAAGTGTTTGGAGCGCTGTCATGTAATAAAAAAAACTAATATAGTTTCTTTTATGGATGCAGAGAGTGACATAAACCTAGATTTTGAATTTAATGCATATCGTTATGAACGAAAAGTTGCGACCTGATTATCTTCTCATTAGGCACTAGATGTGGAGTGGTTTCATTTAAAATGCCTGACTGTGAAATCGCATGTAGATAAAAAACAACAAACCTCTTACTGGAGTGGGTAAAGGATGCCTTTAAGTAGACACAGTAGTTTATATACACACTGTGCCAGTTGGATACTTCAATCGAGTTTCTGCGTGTTGAACACTAGCAGGTAGACATTAGATGGGAAGCGCATGATTTAGACATTTGCGTTGATTAAGACACTCTTCCACGCACTTCCAAGGTCTGATGATGCTCAAAAGAGCGAAACACGTGTAACGTTTGTAATATATATGTTATTTGACTGAGACCAAGACTTTGAGTTTGTCTCATACTTTAACTTATTCTATAAGAGGTCTCTTTGAGAAAAATGGGCGACTTTTTCCAGTTTAAATACATTTTTGTTGTTTAAAATCACAGCAGCTTTTTAAAAATTTCTCTTTTGCCAGTGATCTTCCTAATGAATAATTTTGGCCTCCGACCACTGTATGTGGTGATGTTTTGACCATGCATGTTCGGCCACTCCCGAACTCGACGATTCACCTCGTTCCGTATGTTTTTGTGTTCTTTTATTCTAATTTCTAGTGGCCTTTTGATTTCCCTAACGTATACTTCACCAAATTCACAGGGAATCTGGTAGATACAGTTGTTATTTAAAGTGTTGTTGTCCGGTCTTGTCTTTGTAAGAATGCTTCTTAAAGTGGAAAATGAGAACATTTATAGAAGCTGCAATGATTTTAAACAACAAAAATGTATTTAGCAAGCCTTGTATCGACATACCAAATATCTGGCAGCCGTTGCTGAACCATGAAAAATTGGTCAAGCTCAGGTAAACAACGCATAGTATATAAGTTGTAGTTTCTTAAGACCAGTTTTAGTTATCACTTGAAAACGGTTGGAGATAGATACCATCTGAAACGTCGTTTATCAGTTACAAATACAGACAATGGAAGCTCAAGAAAGTAGTTTTCTTAAAACAAACGTTGTCTACCACCTTTAAAGAAATTTTCTTTAATTTAGTTAACTGGTTCATTAGTATTTCCATTGTGCAATAAACTTCATTAAAACAACAAATAGGTATTACTTTTTATCGTTTTTGTCCTTTTTAAGAAAATACCAAGGAATACCAATAAACATTACGAAAAAAAAACCTGCACATGCACAATAAATTATCTCTCTTGGTTTTTAAAATGTCAAGAAATAATGTAACTGCAGAATTCTTTCAGCGCTATTATTACGTGGTTGACCTCCACCAATTTTACAAAGCATTATTTGCAAGTCAAATAACCTTTATAGTTTTAGAGTCAATTCGTGACTAATACGGATTAGTTTCTGGGTAATTAATAAACTTGGTTAAGACCGGATATTGATAATAAAAGTATAATAATTACCTATTAATATCTGATATTGTAATGCGTTTTATAGTTTTGAAAACTTGTTTGTCTTTAGATAACTTAAATTATATAGTTGTTTCATAGTAATACGACGCAAAGCGATGGCTAAGCTAAAGTTCTAAAAGCAAATAATATGTTAGAAATAGTGGCGTATGTAATATTTTTCAGTTTTACAAAAGATAGCTTTAAAAGTATTTTTGGGCGTTTTTGTTTTACCTTAAAATGGAAAGAGACAACTACTATTTTTTATATAAATCTAAATCTACCAACAACTGATTTAAGCCACTTGGTGATATTAAAAACTTTTGTTGTAGTTCTGAAATCGGCTTAACTCGATTTTATTATTTTTTGAGATAGGCCACTTAGTGATATTAGCAACGATATATCATGTGATGATATTATGAAGTCTTATCAAACACTTCAATAATGGCTGGTTTAATTTTCTTTTAAGCTAGTGGCGAGGCTAGTGGTATTTAAGAAAAATTAAAGGTTTAATTATGGGAACGTAATATAGTAAAATCTCGTTACAATAGCAACTCGAAATTTAAACTTTGAAGGAATTCTTTGCTAGTCACAGAAGCATAAAGCCTATCACTGTTTTTGCTTTACAAATTAAGCTAACTTAATTTTTCTTCCAGCAGCTCCCAGTAGAGAAACTCTCACATATTCCTTCAAAGTCTATTTAGAGAAGCCCTAAATTTCTACTTTCTGGCTGCTTTATTTTATTAGTTTCGATTCAACGGATCGGATGAAACTTAAAAACGTGTTCTGATTGATCAATTTCGAACGAACCTTCGAAATCGACCAATGAGAACACGTTCCTAAGTTTTATTCGATCGGTTGAATCAGATTCAATCAATCAATCAATCAGCAAATTTTAATTTAATTTTTTCAGTATAACATATACACGGACTTTATGTAGACAGTAAAAGATGCTGCCTGCAGAGTCCCGGTTCTTCTACTCCAAACCTTCAAATCTTTAAATACTATTCATAAACTTCCTCTACTTT
Source organism: Listronotus bonariensis (assembly GCA_014170235.1). Lineage (NCBI taxonomy): Eukaryota > Metazoa > Arthropoda > Insecta > Coleoptera > Curculionidae > Listronotus > Listronotus bonariensis. Next base: position 110,129 of record JACEGR010000470.1, on the reverse strand, counting down.
TTCTCAAAACAATAAAATAATTATGGTACTTGGAGTTTAAACCTTAGAGTTTATTTATGAACTTATACCTTTGTTTAAATATTGTATTTAATATAGAATAGTTATGTGTGAAGGTCGCTTCCTATTTGGATCTAACATTATAAAAAAAAACGCAGATGCACTTGTGAGCGTAGATAGGGGGGTAAAGGAGGTAATTACCCCATTTCCCCAGGATGCTTTGCCAAAGTATTTGTTTTGTTCTTTTTTTTTCGTAGTTACATAGACAAAACGACATGTTTTGTAGGGTAGGTAACATATTTAGAGCATATTTGTTTCGTTTGTTACCAAAAGGCCTTTTTTTGTTTTTCATATACTCTGGAAAGTCCATTACCCCCCCTCTAAAAATGGAATTGTCCACGCCAGTGCTCAGAGGCAAACCTTTAGCTTCTAAATAGATCCTACGAAAATATAGAAGAGGTCAATGGCTTTCTAAGCATGAATTGTGCAAATTTAAAATAGTCTTTTAGAAATACAAATATGTATTATATTTCATTAAATAAAACAAAATGAATGTTATTAATTTATGACTTTCAAATAATTTCTTTGTAACCAGATGCATAAGGAATAATAAGATTTACTATTAATAAGCGATGTTAGAACGTTTATAATGTACAATGTACATAGTATAAATAAGCCAAGTTCAATCTCCTGAAATGATACAATTAACAGCTGCAACTGCAAATAGGCCGTTTTTAAACAGCTTTAATATTTGTGTCACCATTTAAGTTATTAAATTTTAATAACTTGCACCATTCTCTTCTGCCTTGCTTGGGAACAAATTGCTCTTATTATATGGAGATTTTCATGTAACATTGTTTCTTAAATTAAGTCTTTAATTTACCGTTTATGGCTGCTACTTTTTCTTGTGTTACTTTGGTTAAAAGTTGTTTGGATCCTAGCTAAATTCCAAGGTAATTAAATATATATTTTTTAAATATTCAATCCTAGTTTTAAGATTTTGTCGAATAAGAATGTATTTTCCCAGCTCAGGGAAAATACTGAATATCGTATGGTAATAAAAATCTGCTTTAGCAAGACTCGCTTCAGAACAAATTATTAACTATTAAAAATTAAAAGAACTCTTTACCGCCAACCAGAACAGCAAAAAGATGAGTTGCTGAATTAAAACATGATCGTAGAAAGTTTAAAGATGATCCATCTAAAGGATGTCCAAAGAGTTCAACAACTGAAATGGTAGCAACGTACAGCTTAATAAAATGCCTAGGCAGCTGGAAATATTTTGGCTGAAATTTTGGCTTTGCAGAAAGCTGTGTGCACGATGCTAGGATCGCTAACAATGGAACAACAACATATTCTAATCTGACCTCTCAGCAATATTTGAAGAAGTTTAAAAAGAATAAAAAGGATTATTATTATATTTTATTCTATTGGATGAAACTGGGTTTCACTACCATGGTTTCGATTAAAGCAAGAATCTAAGGATTGGTGTGAATGCATTGCCTTAGGTTCAAAGCGCCCAAGAATCATTGCACACTGCCGCTCAGGTCTTGGTTCGCTCAAGCCGCTGTCAACTATCTTCTCACATGCTATTTAAATAGGAATGAGAATAACCAAAACGTGAGCGTATCGTGAGCAAAGCTCCTAATTCGAACAGTCCTATTCGAGGTCCTATTTAAATTGCATATAAGAATATTTGAAAAGACCGTGTACCTGAGCTATGGTGTGCGGTGATCCTTGGTGCTCAGGAATCAGTCATGATTTGGAGATAATTTTCGTGTTTTGGATTCTTATTTAGGGAATGGACTCCACACACTAAAATATCACTGAAATAACTGTATGGAAGTTCAAAAGATTATATGGAATAATATTCAAAACATGAAAAGATATTTTTTATAAAAGAAAAAATCCTCGACAAAATATTTTGTATAACACCCTGATTAAAAGTATGAACATTTATTTACTCTTTGCTTAATTAGAAAATAGATCTTGATCCGGCACTGAACAAGGTACATATTCAAATTCATTTGTAGACTATTCTTTCTCATAATCTACAAATTATGTTGCATGTATTATCTAGCCTATTATTCAAAAAATACGTCGACACATACAATTTTTTTACCAAACAATGGTTCCACAGATAATTACATGATAAAAAACATTGCGACACGAGCTGGTACTTTGGGGACCAAATAAAATAGGCGCATAAAAGGCGTTTCACTTTCATCATGTTGTGTTATCAAGATTACCCGAAAAAAGTTATTACCTGCAGTTGATTAAGAAAACTTATTACGTATATGGGATATTCATTAAAGTTTTCCTTTGTCGGACGAAAGAAAAATATGACTGTGCAGCATATCGTTTAGAATAAAGTTAACAAAAGAGATTATTGTTGAGAAATGGGAGTGACAAAGATAAAAGACGCGTGTGCTATCGTAGAATAGGAAATTTAAAGTGCATACAAAGAACAAGGTCAACAACCGAAAATATTTAAAAATCATATTAGAGACCATAATTCCTTATTTACACTATTAATTAGCTAGCGTGTCTTAATAGATTTAAACGATGTAACAAACTGTAAAAGCTCAGGATAAGAGTTAGGGCTTGATCTTAGCAGGTGAGAGTAAATATCATAAAAATCCAGTACTGATTGTTCCAAAAAACCGTTTGTTAAATTTATAATACATACTTAACCGTCTGTATTTATATTATATTAGGAGGTGGGTAAAGATCAGACATTTTGCGCCCATCATAGTAAGAAAAATTAAAAGTTCTTATCCAAATTAATTAATATAATATATCTATACGAAGTTTAGGTATCGGTCTTTACGTCTTTTCAGAAGTAGTATAAAAAAATAAATAGCAAGTCACATAAAACGGCCACCAAACTTGGTATATTTGTTAAAATTTTGTTATTTTGAGTGATGTTTATAATTTTCTATTAAAAAATCTGTCAAGCACTTGGCACACCAAAACAATTAAATGCTTCTTGGAAGCCTATTCACTGTAGTGTTCGAAACACTAAAGAGAATCTTGATGTCAAAAAATCTTGGTACCAAAAAATGCCTTTAAAAACAGCGTTTTGGTCATAACTACGACTGCCTCATGATAAACGAATGATTTAATGTCTTCTTCCATACATATACTATTTGGTTGCACTAAACCACTTAAATGCAAATATCTTAAAAACGGTTGCTCGGAGCCATTCTTAAAAAGTAACCTTTTTTGTGTAGAAAGCATAGGGAAGTTTACTGGTTTACTTAGTTAGACTTAGAAGGTTCATACAGGGTAGCACAAAAAGTTGGGAAGTTTTAGAGAAATATAAATAGTGTAGCTAGCCCCCCCTAGTTTACGCATCAAAATTATTATCAGATCTAAATAGCTTATGTCAAAAAACCCGTAGATACAAAGTTTCACTAAAATATTCGAAACATATTAACACTTTTACATATATGTAGGTATGTTTGGGTAAAGCTTAAAATTGACAAAAGGAATCTGTGGTTTTTCTGTGTACCATTATTAAGCGGAAACCCTGTATATTAATAAATAATAGTTTAAAAAACTAAAAACACGCTTTTATATGCAACCGAACTAAAAATTAGAAAATAATTTTTCATTTAAAAAAAAATATTGTCACTTCATAGTAAAAAGCGTGGGGTGCTTAATATATATTAAATGTTATAATTATTATATTTGCCAATATCTATGAGGGAAAAGTTATGAAAAAATTGTAAAATGCACCCCACGCTTTTTACTATGAAGTGACAATATTTTTTTAATGAAAAATTATTTTCTAATTTTTAGTTCGGTTGCATATAAAAGCGTGTTTTTTAGTTTTTTAAACTATTATTTATTTTTCATTTTTAGTTCGATATGCATTTATGTATGTATCTATGTAAAAATGCTCCAGTTTATTCACTAAAAAATTCCTTCGCCATTTTTTCAAGAGTAGCTAAACCTGAGAAAAGTTTTGGATGTTGCCAAAAGATGGCAACACAGATGATGTTTTTATAATATAATGGAATTTTTTTTCCTGGCGATCCAAACCAGGATAACGGGATACTGTTTGCAGATTATTGCATTGTCATGGGTCCTTAATACGTGTGCAAATTTTCAAAGAAATCGAATAGCTGGAAGTTGGTAAAAATTAGGCTCAAAGATTCCGTTACATAGATAGTGACAACCCAAGTTAATAAAAGCGTGTTAAAAATGATAGTGAGCTTAGATAGGAAAAATACTAGATTTTGTTAGTTTGACTTAAGTAACATACATTTTTTTAATAATATGGCTAAATTTTATTTTTAGATCTTTAGAAAATGCATATTCAAAGAAATAATAGTAATTATGTCCATTTTAAAATAATGCAAGAAAAAAAAGAAAACGAAATAATGGTATGTAAAATTTTAAAACATATAAATGGGTACAAAATACAGCTCTATAGTTTGAGGTTCAGTTAAATTAGATCAAGAAATAAATTATTGTTTAGTCCAGTAAATAAAATATCCTTACGCCAGAAACACAATAAACTAAAATATATTTATAAACAATGCAAAAATATCGCGAAAAAATCCTTGAAGATAAGGAAAATTCATACTTGACATTATCTGCACCCACAGACTTAAGGGTATTGACACAGCCTCATTTTTTCAAACTAATATTTATCCTGTCACAATAATTAAAATGGTGTTGACATTTTCTTTTTATTGTGTACTGAACTTATTATATGCATGATATTCGTGTTCTAATTGAAATATGTTGGCCACGCCCGAATATTTAATTTTCAGGAAGTATATCAAATTAAATTGACACTGCTTTTAAATTTACCGTATGTTGTGTTTGTTTAATCTAAATTTTGTCCATTGAAGTTACCCAATCGGAATTTTGTCGGAGTCAAAATTTCTTCTGGCAGACAATATTTGAGCCGAATGAAAGTGAATAATTAAAATCTTTGAACCCGCGTTAAGTGGCAATTATCTAATAATTCTACATTATAGTTGTGTCTACGTGGGTGTTTAGTCTATTTACTATGTTTATTTTTGGCCCAGTTAGGTTCTTCAAACTCTTATTTACGAAATAACCCAGCTTTAAGGCATTAATTTAATTATTTATAATATATAATTTTTGCTTAATATATTTAAAAATATTTTTTTCCCAGGACTTTGTTATAATTTATAAGAATAACATTAATTACTATTATATTAGGTCGTATTTTTTCCTTTTCATGGTTTTACTGAAGCTTGTGCCCTTCATTTTTTTAGATCCCCACTATTGAACAATATAATTAGTTGGTACTCAAGAAAAACCTTTCTTGTTTTAAACCCAATATAAACACCCCTTTAGAAAAAAATATACTTTTTTTCTACTTTTTCATCTCTTATCTTTTAAGCAGAAAAAGAAACAAATAAACATCAAAAACACAAGCAAAATAGTAAGTCATTTTTTTTAATGGGACACCCTGTATATTATGTCACCATATAAAAGGTCTTTTAAAGTTTTACAAAATACTAAATTTGATATATCTATCATTAATAGTTTTCGAAATATGACCACTTAAATCTGAAAAATAGTAGTAGCTGTAATGAAAATTATAATCAGTTTTAAATGGCCGTATTTCCGAAACTATTTAAGATGGATATATCAAATGTGGTATTTTTGTAAACCTTTTACAATGTGTCCCATTAAAAAAAAAGTTGACCTCATTTTTCTTGAGTGTTTGATGTTCATTTGTTTTTTTTGTGCTCAAAAGATAATAGATGAAAAAGTATCAAACATTTACACAGGACGTTTTTTTCTATTCTTCTTGGTTATATTTAAAAGTAGGTGGCAAAATATAAATAAAAAAGTAGCAATTCTTAACTATTGTAAATATTTATTTTTAGGAGGGTTAATAGGGGCATGCAGAAAGGCATAAAGTGATGTTTGGCCGATACTAAAATATTTACTTTGGTTTACAAGAAAGAAATTGATGTGAACCATGAAATGTTGACAAAATTTTATTATCTCTTTTGTCTTCGCTACCCTTAATAATAAAATATCAGTAATCTTTTTAACGCACAACTTACTGCTACCTCATTTAATTTCCTCTAATTAAAAGTTTGTTTTATTAATAAAAATACTTTTATAATTAGTTTACGTATACAGTATGTCTACGTAAGTTAGCGTCATATGGAAAACTTTTTTATTACTAGTTTCACGAAAAAAGAACGTATTTTTTATAAAGAGTTCTGCTTGGTACGAAACGTAGAAGGCAATCAACAGATATAAATTTAAATCAGTCATCCACTAGGTTGAAAAAAAATTTTTTTGTTTTTGGTTAAGAGTTAGGTAGCTGTATTTTTGATAATATCGAGAACTCTTATACAAACAAAGATTAGAAATAAACTTAAAAAAATCACTTTAATAAGAAGTTTAAACACTTCTTAAAGTATTTAAAAACGCCCAAAATGTATGTGGCACATTTTTTATGAAATTAAACATGAGAGAAACTATTCTTAAGAAACGTAAAAGAATTTTTATTACAAAAAACAATCTGCGATTTTTAAGAAAGCGGTCAGTTAATCCACCTTATCTAAAGAAAACGATATAATATGTAGATATGTCTTTTCCGCTCTAATAAAAATAAGAAATTAAAACATCTTGAATTTCAAATTCCTATACGGATTATTATATTTCTTCATCGACTGTGTTAAACAAAAATCTCCAGATATAAACACATTTAGAAGGTAAGTATTAAGTATTTATTATGCACGGGTAATAAAATGTATATGGCAATATTTCCTTGTTTTAATTTAATTAAAAAGAATTAATTAATAGTTTTATGTGGTAATTGTTTATTTATTGACCACCCCGCCGATTGTGATGATTTTTGGCATACGGGGTTTTTTAGGACGCTGATTACAACTTTAAAATAATTTTTAGTCGGCAACGTTTTGTTTTTAAGATATCCATTATTAAACGTGAGAAGAAATTTGACCTTATTTTTATTATATTCCCCGTCTTTTTGCAAACTATTCTCGATTTAAAACAAAATTATTGGCACTTAATATTTGATTTCCAACTCTTAAAAACCTATTTTTCTATTTATTTTACCCCTTTTTTTCCATAAAATTGTAAAGCTTCACTAAATAATTAAAAAAAAGCTTTGCAATTATATAGAACAAAGGGCTAAAGTAAATAGAAAAATGGGTTTTTAAGAGGTGGGAATGAAATATTAAGGACCAAATTAGCAGAAAGCTTAAGAATTACGGGTAAAAAGAAGGTAAAATATGGTACCAAATAAAATTATTTGGAGAATATAGGTACGTTTGTTCCAGCAGGCTGTCAGAAATGTTTGCAACCATTGGAATTATGCGCACGTCAAATTTGTCGTTCCAGCAGTGCCATATTTGTAACATTTTACAATTGTTTGTTGTTTCAAAAGTAGTTTTTGAGATGTTGGAAACATGTTGGAAACTGTTTGAAAAGTTTGCAAACTTTCTTCACACATTAATGACAAATTTTTAACATAACTTTTCTTGTATTGACGTGTATATGCACGCCTTGTTTATTTTTCGGTTTAGCAAAAACTGTTTCAAACATTTCTGCCTTATGTTTGTTTATTCTGCTGGAAAAAACCTATTACCTATCATAGGAATAATAATATTTAATAGGAAGACAATGTAATTTCTCGGGGCAAGATTAGAGAAATTGTTTTTTCCGAGAAAACTTGTTTTAAGTTAAAAATATATATTGAAGAAAATTCGTATTCTTATTACAAGAATTTTATTTTTTATGTGTTGTCAAACTTAGCTTAGACTTTGACTTTTGGCTGTAATAACTTTAAAATATCAAACGAGTTTCATCCAAACCAAACAAAACCTGAAGTATTTACTTCAGTGTTACATTTGTGTTTTGGTTAACTGTGAATTTTCTAAGTAAAAAGCCTCCTACAATGAAAATATTTACATACACGAGTACGTGCATTCCACACGTGTTATTTCACTAATTTATCCATTCAAACAAAAACCAATCCTCCACAAATACAGCTTTTATGTACGTTACCGCATTTCGAAACTTTTTTTTGTACTATTTCCGGTCTGTCTGCATGTTCGGCACCGGGGCAATAACTTTTTATGCCTTCTCGTAATTCAAAGTCCAGGACGGTGCTGGTTGTTTGTTTTTCGAATGCACCAAATGCACGTCGAAGAATAAAAGCTGATATGCACATGTTGGCAGTGTAACTGTTAAAAAGAAATTAATTTATGTATGTATACACGTTAAGAAAATTTGTATATATTCAGGGTTGTCTCGTTTATCATAATATTCTTCGGTTTTGGCACCTTACCAAACAAAATATTCCTTTAACTCTGACCAAACCCCATGTGAAGCTATCTAAGTAACAAATAGCATCAGCTAAAGTTTTAAAATAAATAAAATTAATATTTTGATTATGGTACTTGTAACCTTTTTAATTAAATTAAATTCATTTTTTATACCATTATGTTAAACACGAAATAACTAACTAAATAACATAAATAATGTTAATATTGACAACTTGGCATTAATGTATTTGAAGAAAAATATCTTTGGACAAACCACGAAGACTAAAAGCCCAAATACCAACGTACCGTAGGTGTCTTAAGCGAGGTAAGAGGGAGTTTGTTGACACGGGACTTAAATACTTGAAGATTTGGGGGAAAGGAAAGACCTCCGCGGGCAGCAGGTTCCACATTCTAGAAACTCTAGGGACTTACTGCTGTAGCTTAATTACTAAGAAATTAGGCGTACACAATTTTTTGTGGGTACGTATATAGCAGTCTTAAATAAGTACACTGACTAAGCTAACGAGGGTTTGCAAATTTTCGATAGATTTGTGCAAAAATGTAGGCATAGTTTAAAATTATCATTTTTTTTAACGAAACTTACGATGACTGAAACTTGGAACGGCTGCACCAATTCAAAGTTTTAAATAGAGTAAAATGTCTGGCTTCTGATTGGCGAACCTTATTTTATTATTATTTTTTTAATCACTTTTGCGTCAATCTTTAAAATATTATTTGGATATCCCGGAACTTTAGAACACATTTCAATACATTTCAATTCGGTCCATTCAATATTTATTAATATAACTTTTGTTACGTCGCTAACTTCTACTTACTCTAACCATCGTTTCACACTAAGCCGGATTCGCCGGACAGAGTGATAAAAAATTATATGGAGCCTTTGAGTTTGCTGACTTTCCGGATTCCTAACATGTGAAAGGTTTTATAAGACTCCATACACTTTGACAGCGTCGGTCCGTCGCCCGGTTCCCGCTAATGTGGAAAGGCACCTATAAGAGCTCGCCGACTATTTGGATTCCTAACTCTTAGCGTGTGAATGGTCTCGTAAGACTACATACACTTTGATAGGGTTTGTCCGTCGCCTACTTCCCGGCTCTGCCCGGCCCGGCTTGGCAAGTGCAGTTCTGAATTAACCCTATAAGCAAATTAAGCAATTGCTTAGGGCATCACGTAGTGGAGGCACCATAAAGAGCAAGAAAAAACGTTTTTTTTTTTGGTTGTCAAATTTTTTTACGGCATTTTCTTTTCCAGATGGCTAAGGGTGTGGAAAAATGCATTTACGGTCGTATTCACCAACCTTTCACTAACCTTATCAGATTGGTAGCAGCTAATGCCAATGCTAAAAAGCATTGACATTAGCTGCTATCAGTCTGATAAAGTTAGTGATAGCTTGGTGAATAAGACCGTAAGTGTGTGTTTATAGAAATGAGATCTTTTTTCGATCCTCAAAAATTTTCATGATAGGGGACCCCACAGGAGTATATTGCTTAGGGCATCACAGAGGTAGGTTAGTCGGTTTACTAAAAAAATACAAATTGCTACTGAGTTTTATTTGCAAAACTTTTAAATTTCCTTTAAGACATTTCAATTTTATGCGGCATATTAAACAAGCAGCATTCACAAAGCGCATCCCATACTGAGAACATAAATTGTAACTAAAAACCCTTGGATTGAATTTCCATGACAACTGTATTCCGTTTAAAAGTTAATATTACATATCAAGAATTGGATGTATTATATTAAAGTACCCAATAAAAAAACTAAATATTTTTACAAATGTATGCTAAAAAAATCTGTACTCTCGGGAAAGTCCGGCACAACTCAAAAATCATTTTTTTTCTTCTTCTTTCTTCATCTTGCCATTTAAACATACCTACATGTTTTAGATCAATTATTTATTTTAAATATAAGGTAAATGTTAACTGAAATACTGCAGAATATTTAAACAAAAATTAGCGTATCAAAAAGTAATTTGCAGATATTCTAAGAAATTGCTAAATAGTACCACCTTCCTTAAAATACTAAAACATCGATAATAAAGCTTTAAACTGGTATTCCTAAATCACTAAAAACTACCTGTAAGCTGCTGACTCACTTTCATTATTAGAATATACCGATATTCCCAGAACAAACCATTGACACATTCATTTCAAATGTAAAAAGACCAATATTTGAAACTCTATGCTCTACTTTACTGAAAATCTTACTTTAGAAATTTTAAAATTACTTAATATAGTTTTTTGTTTAAAACTTTATTGGTGCAATATTAGTTCACGAAGGCATTAGCGTGGGTGTCTTAATTGGAGTAAGAGGTAGTTTATTGACACTGAAGATAAAGAAATTTGCAAAAAGTATTTAGACAGCTATATCTACAAAACTGCTTTTCTTAATAGTATGTTTTAAAAATTTTTTGGTTGTCTCCAAGGAAATGTTATTTACTAGTTTTTTTAACCATCCACAGGCAAGCAACACATATTTTAATGGCATTTAAAATATATGTTACATTTTTGTTAATTTTTTAATTAAATTAGTTAGGTACTTTATGTTAATTAAATGTCTAATAAAAAAAATATGGTTACCTTTGGGATCACTAACATCCTTTTTAGTATACATCACTTAAGTCATTGTCTCTTTGATGTCAACTTCAAAAATAACTAAAAACTTCTCAAAAGTCACTAAAAAGCCGTGTTTTTATTCCCAAATACGGCTAGAAGGACCACGAAAAAAATTCACCCTGTAAACCGCGCCGAGAGCGAAAGGTACCAGCGGTACGAACTATCGCGTACGTACTTCGACTGATTGTGTTGTTGTTCTAAGCTAAGGAGAAGAGAACGCGACGAAAATGTGGCAACATAACGATGATAGTAAGAAGGTCTGGCAACGTTCAATCTATTGAATTAGATTTGAGTGGGTGGGATGATGGAGTCTGAATAAGAAGAAGAATTTAAATTTGCTAAAATGAAATGATTGGCCGTTTTTATGGAACTGGAATTATTTTGGACACCAAATAAAATTATTATTGAAATGTATTCTTTTTAAAATAATTTTTTATAATTATTATTTGCATCATTAGAGGCAAGAAACTGATATTTACACAGTTTTGCTGTTTTAGGGTTAAAAGTCACTTTACCAGAAGTATGGGTGTGGATCCCTTTCGCGTGGTCCTGTGGTCTGTATTTAATTTTCAGTATTTATAAACATGATTTTAATCATTTCAAAAAATAATTTATAGTGATACTATTTAAAGCAATTTGTTAATTGAGGCATTAAGAACCAGAGCGGACCTTCCTATAAATCAAATTATAAGCTTTAACTTTTATTTTCAATAGCATTAAACTTATTTTACAGCGCCATCGTCAGTGTGGGACTAAAAAAATAATTATAAGATAATTTACTTTTACTTAGGGCACTTTATATTGCGAAAAATGCCTTGTACGTTAATATGGTTGCTCATTTTTCTAACCAATAAAATACATTTGTTATTGTGGTAACTAGGGTTACTGAGTTTTTAAAGTAATGTAATAAATTTTTTTGTTCAGGTCTTTTTCTCGGTTTAAAGTGCCTATAATATAGTTCACTTTGGCCCAGATAAATAAGTTTTATGCTATTAAAAATACGTGTTATAGCTTTCTTTTTATTTATGGGATGGTCCGCTCTTCTTAACTCAATTTAATACATGCATGTACTACCACTTTTTTTATGGTGTCCAAGCAGTTTTGATATCTAAGAGTGCGTCCATAAAGTAAGTGAGGCATATATGGGGGGTCAGTTGAATCCCACTTAATCTCACTGTGGGGAGGGGAAGTCCTGTGCAAATATTACGTAATTTTTATTCTACTAGAAAAAGGAAACAAGTTACGATATTTGGACAGGTCCCCCAGGAAAATATGTTATCCGGTAACAACCAGAAGTAACTTTTTGGATCAAGGACTTTGAATTGAAGCAAATCTCACCAAAGGAGGAGAGGTAAGAAAATTAAAAAAACGTCTCACAAAAAAAAATTGACGCCTAAGTACCAAGGTGTTGTATATTACATATAGCATTCTTTAAAGATAAAAAAACAAATGACGTAAAAATTCAATGCTTTTTCAAATGAACTGTAGCGGGATACATAGAATAGGGACCTAGTGTTTCTCTGTTGGAAGCTGCAAAAGAAGAAATTATATGGTTCATTCTCCAGCGCAGAATAAGCGATGTTAACACATTTAGAAAATAAACAGCTTGTTGGTCAACGCTTGTATTTTTGAAATTTTATTTTGATTGACGTTCTAAGGTAATTATAAAGGTAAACATGAAAACAGGACAATTTAGAAATACAGCTTATTCACGAAGCCGGTAAAGAATATATGATTTTTAATATTATCATAAATCAGAATAATATTGCTCAAACTTTAGCAATTTTTATAGTGCCAGTAGCAGTTTAAGGTTAGTTATACAAATAATATAGGGATTAAAAAACCGTTTTAACGCTATATTAAAGCGCTGCAGCGATACAATTTCCTAAATGCGCCCAATGCTTTATGGTGAATGTAGTGTCATTTATAAGTTAAAGAAAAGAAGTCATATCTCAGGTATAAATTGGAATACTATACAGAGTCTATGTACTAAGAGGAGAGAAGTTCTTTCGGGTTAAAAAAAGTTCAAGTTTACAAAAACTTAATAATAGTAAAGAGATCGTCCAGTACTTTATACGGTGACATAAAAAAATTAATTTTCGGTCTTGTTTCGGTTGTCTGCAAAGGTTAAAAAACTGCACTGGTCTGCCCAAGAAACGTTTTGGCTACCTGCGCAGGTAAACCTGTGCAGAAAACCGACTAAGTATGTTCCAACCAATCCTACTTCGATGGTTCTTGTATTCCCACTATCAACACTTGACTGGTTATAGTGGAGAGTCAAATCAAAAGTTACTCATGTATGAATCACTTTAAATTCTAAATATTATCGTCAATTTACTAAACAGTAGTTAATTGTGTTGGTTCAAAGCAGTTTTAGCAGAGATCGATCCTGTGTTATCGCAATAAGAATGATTGAAATGGAGATAGAGCATTACAATAGCGATTATTATCAATGAAATGAGAAAAGCCAATCCTCCAACTTTACTGTGGGATGGAAAATACTTACAAATTGCACAATATTTAATTTACAAGGTTTTCTCGTTATTTATTGGTGCTTCCTTAATGGGATTTTTTCTTTTAATGAATTTGAATATTTTCTCTAAATCGTAACTCACCATAATCGTAACTAACCAAAAATAGTACATACTTATTAATGAACAATTTCTATACTTTTATTATTATTTACTTCGTTTATAAAATCAAATCTTAAGCACCTGGGTAAATTAAAATCCCACTGAAATCCTCGAAATAAACGGGCAATTAAGCAGGATCGAAAAATAAATCCAATCCCAAAATTTTTGAAGATTGGATTAAGGTGGTCAGTTGTAAGTCAAGCCAATTACACTTCGCGAAATAAACGGGTTAATCCCATAGATAACCTACATTTAGATCCGCAGTGGCAAGAAGCATTTTTCGGATTTTTACGACCTCGCGCAGTGGGTGGACGAACATGCACACTTAAAAGCCGTGGCAAAATACAAACACCGGCACCCCGTACCCTTCGTCTGCAGTCTGACCGTAACGCCCATTAGCTTCCGTACTTCGAGCGGAAAACCAGGACGCCATCAACAAATTCTTTCCTATAATGCGAATAGTTTGTTTGAAGCCGGGTGCATGTACCCTCAACTGGCTTGCGCACAAACCGGTTTTTTCGCCCATGAATTGTAACTTTTATTTCGCGCAGGTTATAACATTGGCAATCCATCGAGATCAGTGGTTAATCCCACACTGAATCTGGATCAAGGTAGGTATTCCGTTTAACTTCACTCTGGTTTTTGGTTAAGTGCCAAAGATCATCTGGTAAAATTGTTTGGTTAGGAATCATTATTTTGTTTTCAAAATTTTAATATGTTGAAACTGAAATTAACTAAAAAACCCCTCAACAAAATAGGAAAAAATCATAACATGGGTCCGCAAATTCCTCGTTTTCAAGATACAGGGTGTTAAACTTGTATTTTTTTTTAAATATCTTACATATATTTTACCCAAGTCTGTTTTAATTTGGCAATGTAGTTTATGGCATTAAGAGGCTAATTTATCACTAACCTGTTCAACGAATTTTTCTAAAAAAACTGTACGCCACTGACTGTGTAAATGTATGTAAAGTGTTTTGACTTTTTTAGATTAAGCAAATAAAAATATAGCTTTCATGTTTCTTAATTTTTTTCGTATCTTGTTTAGCTTAAGAGAAAAAAACTTTAATTGCATAGTTGTAGACCATAAAAGAAGCATTGCTGGAGCTTATTCTTTTAAAAATTAGGTTTTATAATAAATTAATGAAAAAAATATTTAAATCAATAATAAATACTTATTTTAATAGGGTTTATATCCAGTTTAACAATTTTTACTAAAATAGGTGTTTTCGAAATTTTTCAACTTTTTGAAAATACCCTGTGCCTTAAGAATGAAAAATTTGCGAACCAATGTTTATATGAAGCTTTTTTCTTATTTTGGGAAGATAATTCTACCATAGCAGTTTGGCACTACGGTTCCCGAATACCCGGTATATTGATATAGTCGTTATATCAATAGCTTAAAATTACGATAAAGCGAAAAATCTGCCAATTAGACTCTTTTTGTTAAAAAAATGGTACATAAAACTGATTTCCTAGAAAATGGGTCGTCTTTTTTACGGTAAGGGTTTACAAGTCTGTAATAAAATTATAAAATTGTCAACTAGGTTTCGTTACTGTTAAACATATTTGACTTGAATGATCCCTTTTTATAAAATAAACAAATTAAAAGTCATTTTCTAGGTCAACATCTGGTAACTAGTTAACTCTATGGCAATTCAAAAAATAAACCCTCTTTGTTAAAAACGTTCTCACGACCCTAACATTTTACTTAGTTTACGTGTTTCGGTACTCATTATGATCTTTTATTTTCCATTCATTACCTGTCATAATTTTCCCAAAATAATTTTGAAAAAAGGTCCTTACCGATTCAAACTTTCAATTCCTTACTGCACAACAATCACTTTATAGTCGTTGAAATTAAATAAGACAAACCATAAAGGGCAAATTTAATTAAGTTTAGTAGTTTAGAGCAGGTACTAAAAACTAAAAACACACGTACTACGTTTATATCGAATAGTTGAAGCTAGCTTGAATTAAATCGGCTTTTAAAAGTGGCTTTAAAAAAGCGATATAAATGCACTTGAAAGTGTCTTGAATCCAACTTGAATCGTTCAAGTCAAGTCTGAAAATAGGTAGGGTTGACTTCACTGAAGCCGATTAGAAACACAATATAAACGATTCAAGCGGGCTTAATAACCGCCTAAATTCAGATGAATGGTTCCTTGAACGTCATTAGTGTCAATTTCATGGATGATTTCGACATTTTTATAAAAATTATCAGTTGAAAAACAGGTGGAAAAACTTTAAAACACGCTCACACCCACAACAGCACACAAAACAGGACGAAATAAAAAGTGAGGTTTGTTTTTCATTTGATGTCCACTGTGAAGTTGGATGCAAAACTGTCGCATGCGTACGACGATGGCCTAAAATGTGCTTGACCTCGATTTTCAATCGACTTTCAAGCCACCGAAATAAACACGTAGACTTGGAAATCGCTTCAAAGCCGCTTTGTTTTCAAGCCAGCTTCAACTATTCGATATAAACGTAGTCATGCAATTTCGACCGAAAGTAAAAGGGTGCGGGTTATCTATATATATTATAGATGTATGTATTTTTCGATCAAAATGATGCAGGTGTTATTAAAGATTATGAAAGACAACTCCGGTCAACACGATTTCTGGGTTTGACTTTACATATTAAATTTTAGTTGCTCCTACGTCAAAACTAAGGAGTATATACAAATTTTTTTATGAAAGTTTGCTTTCGTAGAAATTTAAGCAATGGAAAAAATCAATGATGGCACTTTTAGTCTTAAATTTGTGTCATAGTAATAATGCTTTTTTTTATAATACATATTATATACATATCTATCTGTGAAAACCATTCCATCGCCAGTCGTTTTTATAAACAAAACCTTTATCATACAGCTTCGCTTTGTCCTACTATCAGCGCAAAAAGGCGTCGACAAGTGGGGTAATAAAATTTTGGAGTCAACGAGGACTTAAAAACTTTTATAATTTCTCTTATTTGATGCCAACGACTATACTATCTTATTCGCAAATACTTGGTTTGAATTAGCTTTCATGTTATTATCTTGGTGATTTGTCTTTTTTAACAGGAGAACAATATATCTTTACAATAGGCCAAAAATTTGGTTTCTTTTTTTTTAAGTTTGCTGGTGGATAATGTCATTAGAAGACATTTAATGTAAAATAAAAATAGAATAACGCGCCTTGTTGTAGTGTTCGTTAATAAACCTAGATAAATACATAAAATATTTAGCATATTAATCTTTTCTAACTGAACTTAATAATGTTCTAAGAATAAAATCTCTGCACAGTTATTTAATTTAGACTGACAATACACAACTAATTGTAAGTGTAAAATATAGGTTGATTTTCGTATTCAAAATATATACTTCACTTAACAGAAATAATCTTAAAGTTTCAAAACAACAGTAAAATTTTCATAATACATAATACCTCTACCTCATTGAAATGCACATAACTTTCCAAATAAAAAATAATTAAAATAGCTCTAGTTTATTTTAATCTCGTTTCCGAACGCCCACCATAATTCTTCGGTTTGTTTACCATCCGGACCCGTATCTGATGAAAACAGACATAATTTTCTTAAACCCACAACCATAACCAACATCTGTCAATCGGTATGACCTCCAGGGAGACAGGTAGATTGCAACACCATTTTGTTTTGAAAAATCTACTTCCTACGTTCGTATTTGAATCTAACCGGGATTTCACAAGGTGTCATTTCTTATGTCTACCATGTTCTAAATGCTATTGTACATAATACATGTGTTATCGAATATTTACCAGTATTGTCAACGAGATATGTGCTTTGTACGTATCTTTACATCTATTGGAAACATGGATTCGATTTGCAAAACCACAACGATTTACAAATTAAAGATTGTATTTTTGGTAGTTTTTAATAATCAGTTATGTTTATCTTACAAATAATTTTTAACCAATGATATAGGTATCAATATTTTTAACCTTTTCAACTATACCCATATTTTATTAAAAATTATTTTTCTCAGTTTTGGCACTGTATTTATGAAAGTATTTTTATTATGTACAAATTTAAGTAATTAGTGCATATTAAAATAAACTTTTTTAAATTTTCTTTACTATAAAGAAACGGACGGATCATGGGAATTGCTATTGCTTGCTTGGATAGAGTAGACTTGGTAGTTAGTGTCCGATGAAATCTTAGTAATGGTTAAAGTCGATTATTGGTTTTTTGCCACCACCTTCGGTTAAAGCAGAGGCCATAAATTGTATTAACTTAAATAAAAAAATCTTCTTACGCAATTTCTGTTTTACCCTGTTTTACATGTTAAAGAGTGTTGAGAACTATATATAAATAATTTATAGAGGGTGATCGTAAACTGTGGTGCCAAATTAGTGTGATAGAATCCTCTCATAAAAATATATACGAAAAAAGAAAATAATTTCAACCAGAGTTGGATCAAATTATGAAATCTTGTATTCGAATACGAATCTTGAGTACCGTACTCTAAAATATATTCGAATACCAGGATTTAGTATCTATAAATACTTTTTAAAGACCAAAAATAAGGTCCTCACCCAAAAAATACTGAAATTTCCTTGTTGTTTTTATTTTTAAAAAAGTACATTCAAATACAGGGATTTTAATACCAGGATTAACGAAATATGCATACAAAGCAAGTATTTAAATACTATGACTCAAAAACGGAATTTACAATCCAAGATCCCGAATACAAAAACAAATTTAGTCGAATATTGAATACCAAACACACCGATGTATTCGAATAGTAATCGAATACCAGCCAAATGTATTCTGAATAGGATTTAGAATACCGAGTGTTCAAATACTACCTTAACTCTGATTTCAACATCAGTCCACAAATTCTTCGTTTTCAAGATACAAGCAGTGGCGTAGCCAGGGTTTATGGGCGGTAGAGGCAAAGTTCTTTTGGAGCGCCTTTACTTTAAATACAATGTTTTGTTTTAAATAACCGCCTAAAAATATCAGATTTAACTTCTGCGTACGCCGCTTTTAAAAACGAACTGATATTTTTCTGGTTAGGTTAGGTTTCAGTTAATAACAGCCATTTCTTTTTGTTATTTTTTTTTTTAAACGGCACCTGATTTTATTACTTATTTAAATTTTTCAGAATTATTGGTTTTACGTTTACACAATACAAAAACGAGATAAATATTAAAATATTTGTTTGTAAATGTTGCTTTTCTTTAAAAGACTGTCTAATAATACCTAAGCAACACTAAATTCAACTAAAAACTACCCCTAATAAAGCATTTTTGTTCGGCAGTTCCTTATGCAATTGTTATTCCTTGATTTAAAAATATTAAACTTGTGACTTATTAAAACCTAAAACATCCTTTCCATTGGGTAGTTATTTAAGCTACTCTATTGAAAATAAAAATCTGCTATTACTTATTTTAATGTGAACAATAACTAACTTTGCAATTTTAGTTTGTTGTTTACAATGTTATTAATAGCTGTTGTTTTGTCCTGTAAAAAACAACATATAAAAATCAAATAGGTTTCTAAGATTTATTATTTTTTTGCGTGAGGGACGCCAATTCAAGGGGCAGGAGATGCGACCACCCCCTTTGCTCCCCTGTAGCTACGCCACTGGATACAAGTTATCAAAGTTATAAAAATTTGGTCGATCCCGTGTAAAGTAAAGTAAGTAAAATAAAAAAATGAAGTAAAGGAAGTGTGGAACTATAATACTTTGTGATTTAGTATATTCGATAAAATAAAAAATAAAAGACAGAAAATAGGAATTGTGCCAATTAAAAAATCTCTAAAAACATGTAATTTAAGGCTGGTTAAATAAAAATAAAACTCATATAAATTAAACGGTTGGTGATTGTAATGTAGCAAATAATTTATTGCTTTTTATCATTTAACAAAAGCAACAAATTCATAAAATTGCAAAATAATATAGATAACAAGGTTACATTACTATGCGCTTTATAAAAATAGTGGTAAATGATTCAATTTGAAATTATTAACTTAATACTATTTTCTACGTATTTTTTTCAAAAACAACCAATAGTGTACAGTGTTTAAGTAGTTTTTAAATTCTATAAACGTCAAAATATCTTAATTATGTCAAAAAGTAATATTAGAAAGTGTGTTTTTTTAAATTATTATTATAATTAAATCATACCCCAGTCATCTTAGTCAAATTGAAGGGTCAATCTCGGAATCTCACGGAATAAGCTGAATATCTGTACATACCTTTATTTTGGTACAAAAAATACTCTCCTAAAAATCCCCTTTAATATCGTGTAAGAAACTCGAAATATGACAGGTCAAATGTCAAAAAAATCAGTTTTTGGCGAATATCTAGTTTCTTTTACTTTTAATTGCATCTATATTTATTATAGAAGCTGTAGTACACAAAATTCTTTACAAATTTGATTCTAAGCATTTTTTGTCAGAAGAACGGATCCGATAATAGAGGGCGCAGAGTGTAAAGCACTTTACTGTATGTAGTAGGTACATACATATTTTTAGTCAAACATATCATCTTTTTACTTAGGTTTTTTCTAAATATCACGAATGATTGCGTGCTAAGGCATGTACATACACCAAAGTGCTTTACACACTGCGCCCTCGATTATTAAATCCGTTGGTATGAGAAAAAATGCCTAAGATGAAATTTGTAAAAAAAATGTGTTCTATAACTTTTATAATATATATAAATGCAATTAAAAGTAAATAAAACGAGATATTCGCAAAAACGGATTTTTGACATTTGTCCTGTCATATTTCGAGTTCCTTACACGATATCATAGGGGATTTTTAGGAAAGTATTTTTGTACCAAAATAAGGGTATGTACAGATATTCAGCTTATTCCGTAAGATTCCGAAGTGTAAGTTAATTAGGATACAATGGAACTATGAAATAGAAATAAATTTCTGGGATCTAATTTTTTGTGTATATTTAGGAGGTATTGTCATAATCTAAGTACCTACAAAAACATTTCTGCAACTGCAACCGGTCCTCTTATCACTTATGGATACCGTAGCGAAAAGACTACGTCACTGAAATATATTTTGACTTGAGCGAGTCAGTAAGATTGGAGATAATTTCAAACTCACTTTTAGAGTGTTGCTAATGACATGGATGTAGTGACGCTTACAAATATGCCAATTAAGCGAGACTATAGTGATGTCGCATACGACACTGGGTTTTTAAGTTTAGAGAATAGACCTTCTGGCTATAGGTACATTTTGATGCAGTTTCTTTTTATGGAAAATGTGTGGGTTTAAGACCTAAGCTTCTTATATCCTTATAAAAAATATTGTTAATTATGTTTTTACTACTGTAAACTTGTTAAATATTTACTTACATTTTAAAAGATGTTTTGATAAAGCACCTACACTTTTTTCCAAACATTAAAACAAAATGAATCAGTATAATAGTTCCTGCAATTATAACTAGTACATTTGATAAGAATAGATAAGATAACTTTCCTTTGTTTGGGTTGGTGGTTTTTAATTTTAAAATTACCTATAAATTAAATCATACTTAAAGAAACTAAGTAAAATTTGCAAATCAAACCATTTTTTAAAAATAAGTCTAGATAATTTGTGTCCACATTTGTTTTGATATAAATAAAAATAATTGAAAATGATCAAAGTGACATCACAGGTCATGTCATATTTATTTTACCTTATTAAAGACCAGGTCGTATGGGCGCCAATGTATTAAAAAAATATTCTTATGGATTTTTTTGCAGAATTATGTTCAGAATAAAATGCTGATTATGCTGAGACCCAGCTCGAATTTTGATCAGATTTTTTTAAACCGTAATTATTTTAGTAAAAGTGCAAAGATTTTTGGGAATTAAAAACACGAAAACACAATTTGTTAAACAATAAAAAAGTTATCTAGAAATTCAAAATTATTAAATAGCTTCCTCTACAATTGTTACAAAAAGTTCGAGGATTTCATAAAAAATACATCATGTGAAAATTTTCACATTTTTACACGTTATTTAAATGGCAAAGTTGGGCTTAATTAGTCATTTCCAATTGTTTAAATGAATATAACTTCATAAATACTAATTTTTCTAAAAATTATCGAGTCATTTCAGTGAAAACTAGTTTAAAAATTTAATAATTTTTTCTTAATTGTTAAAACAATTGCGGTTTAAAAATATCTTATTAAATTTCGAGCTGGCATCATAGGTCGTCGTAATCAGCATTTTATTCTGAACATGATTCCGCAAAGAATGCCATGCGAATAATTTATGATACATTGGCGCCTATACGATCTGGTTTATTGGGATAAGAGGTATTTTATTTCTAAACATTAAAAAAAAATTAAATGTGTTAAATTGTGTGGCGTAGATAATTTTAATTCTTTGAAGGAGGTAGATGAAGCATGTTTAAATCTCGTTTTGTATTTAAAAATCTAAAATCGGGATAAAAAATCTGAAGACCAAAAATTGTTCTAATACTCACTTTATTTGTACTAAAACATGTTCTATCGTGTATAAACTACTAAATAAAAACCACTAAAAAGGTCTCCCAACTTACTTACACTACTTCACAACCTTATTTCTAATAGCCCTTCATTTTTTAACCTGCCTGGGAGGGAGGCAATTACCCCTTGATCCCCCGCCCTTATCTACGCCAGTGGTTAAATTACAATCTAATTCTATATGTTTATTTAATTTAATTTAACAAAGTTGGATTCCGATACCTAGTATCCTAGAAACAGCCGAATTGCACGTGAAACTTAAGAAAAATTAAATACTGTTTATTGGTTTGTAAAATGTATTATACACCATTTTACGGTCAATTTAAGCCCCTCATAAAAACTAAATAACTGTTAGTTCCCCCTCGCTTTCTAAAAGAATCGTAAAAAATTTGTCAATAACATTTACAATCTTTTTACAGGTAAGATAAATTAAATTAAATTGGAGCAAAGTTGCGTCAAGGCATAATAAAATATTATTTGGAAATTTAAAAAATTGTGTTAGCGACAACTAACTATTAATTAACTTAATTAGGACACCAGAATAACGAAATCGGTATTTATTTGAACAATATATTAAATATAATCAAACTTTAATGACTCATAACTAATGACATCTTACACCTGTACCTATTTAAAATATATGAATAGGATAAAATTAAAGGTTTAACATTTAAACATCATATTATAAAAAGATATTTAGTTAATTCTGACCATTAACCACTTAGTAACTAATTAATAGGCACAGAAGAATCTAGAAACACGCTTGTCATAAAAAATGGTTAAATAACAGCTTTTACAAAAGGTTTCTTCTCACAAATGTGTGTTTTTTTTTGGTTTGTTATTTTAGGAATTAATTTTTAACTTTTCTAATTTTTTATTAAAATCACAGTTTTTTCTTATACATTAAAATAAATGTTATTAAAATAATTACATAGTAGTTTGTCTTTAGATATGTATACAGCGTGTATTTTAATTGATGGCTAAAAATACATACAGGATATGATTCCTTAGCCCATTTCTAGAAAGAAATGTTCATAATAACATATGTCCCAAACCTCTTAACTTTTAAGCTACAGGGTGTTACAGTTTTAAGAATAAAATCGTATTCTTATTATACCCTTAAAACTGTTTGAGATATTTTCATGAAATCTGGCACCTACTAAACACCAATATGTATTTTTTGATGTGGAAGATTTTTAAATATTTCTACCTATGGCATCCGTACGGGAATGCATACTGAAGATTTAAAAAAAGGTACGCCATTGCTTTTCCCAACACACAACCGTTTTCACGTAAAAAAATTAAACCCGTTTTTGAGGCATATTTGGTATAGCGAAATTATTTTATACTAGCAGGCTAGTAAGTCAGGGAATCAAATTTGTTGTGAAATAAATGAGGATTAAAAATATTTTTATTTTTGTAAAAAGCAATGGCGTAAGTCAGGGTAATCAAATTTGTTGTGAAATAAATGAGGATTAAAAAAATATTTTTATTTTTGTAAAAGCAATGGCGTACCATATTTTTTTCGTAAAAACTTCAGTATTCAGCCCATACGGACGCCACTGGTAAAAAATCTTCGACATTAAAATATTCTTATTGGTGCTTAATAGGTGCTTACCAAATCTTCATGAAAATATCTCGAACAATTTTAGAGGTATGATAAAAATGCGATTTTTTTCTTAAAACTTTAACACCATGTATGTAGATCAACAGTTAAGAGGTTTGATACATATGTTAATATGGACTTTTCTTCCTAAAATGGGCTGAAAAATCATATCCTGTATTTTAGCCATCAAATAAATTACAGCCTGTATAAAAAGAATACATTTATTGTTAAGCATTTTTTATCTTACATTTAAATGGACATGTTTTTTAAATATTAACGTCGGAAAATAATTTTTTTACAGGTGATTGGTGTTTCCCGTAATACCCTTATTTAGGTTAATCACAGAGATAAAATTATACGAATGTTATTATAAAGCATTTCTCCTAAAAATAAAAGATAAAATGATAACAATAAAAACACTGAAAACTAATAATGCCAATCGCCTATTTATTAAAAGTTTTGTTATCCTTGTAACTTACATTAAAAAAATAACAATATAGTAAAATACAATTGGTAAATTATTTTTAAATATTGACTTTACCTACTTAAATTATGACAGACTATCTTTGCAAAGACTTAAATTATTTGCAAATTATCTTTAAAAAAAATATGTGTGAAAGACAAAATCGAAGATCGGGAGAGAGTTTTATCTTTAAAGCAAAATCTTCGGTCTATTTCATGTGTCATTTTTCTGACATAAATATCTTCGCTTTTAATGTCTCATAGGGTTCCTACCCTGAAAAGAATCACAAAAAAAACAAGTCTCTGATCGCAGAGTTCGGTAGTATTCTCGGTATTCTGAATCCTATTCAGAATACATTAGGTTGGTATTCGAATATATTTGTGTGTTTGGTATTCGATATTTGACTGAATACTTTTTGGTCAGTATTCGGGATTCTGTATTCTGAATACCGTTTTTAAATGATAGTATTCAAATACAAAATTTGAGTATTTGAATACCGGGTTTTGAAATGTTAGAATACCGGATTTGAATACAAGTATTCGAATACTACGAGGTAATAGTGGGGAGTTGTTAGTGCTGCATAAAAATGGCTTTAATGGATATTAAAATGCAGGAAACCTTTAAACATATTATGGAAAGTTTTCTTACCTACTTAAAAAAACTTGATTCAAATAGTTTGCCAATTGCTTTTCGTTGGGACTTACCTAAAAAAATAAAGAAAAATGTATTAAATATTGCTTTAAAATGAAAATAATATATATGCAATAACATTGGCAAACATAAAATATAAAATAGCGTTATTGTTATAATTCTGTATTCCGTATTGAAACATAAATTGCCGTGTTATTATTCTATCAATGGCAATGTCGATGTCGCTTACCTTTGTTTTAAATTCACACGGAATCTATTCAAAACAAAATATTTTCATTTCAGTGTAAATAAATATCTACAACTGTTGCAATTTTTCTTAATAAATTCCATCTATTTTTATACGAAAGCAACCTAAGCAGTTTTGAAATACTCCAATTACAACCGGCTAAGAAATTATCTTTGGTATGAACAAAACTACATACATACTTACGAATATTTTCAAATGTCAGTTATAAATCATATAAATTGCATAAACGATTTCGCAAGAGATATGTATATAACAATAATAGTTTTACGACTCTCAATAATTTCTACAATTTCTTTGGATCTCTTATTTTTATGTCTGCATAAAGCGACTAAAAAATCGTGGGAATTTAAAATATTTTTCCAGTCTGACTGAGAGTTTAAAAATTGTTTTTTACAGTTTACAAGCTCTGATAGGAGTAATATTTTTTATTTATTAGTTTTGTACCAGGCGACCAGTTTTTCCAAAATGCCGACTTAAAATGCAAACATTTTTGTTCTATTTGTTCTTTTGTAACACCCATCCTGGGACACACTAATCCAACTTTCATATCTAAAAATGTTTTTAAACTTTCCAAAATATTCAAAAACTTTTCAAAATTATAATTTTAATTAATAATAATAATTTTTTGACGAAAGTAACACAATGTATGAGTATAATAAAAAAATGTCAATATTTTGTTTCTTCATTTTTTTACTTTTTTTTAAATTAAAATATCTATATTTTTTGTATTTATTGAAAGTTCATAAAAAAAAACGAAAAAATAACCCCGTAGCGAACCTTTTTAATAAAAAAAAATACAAAAAATCGGTGGTCTGCAAAATCGTTTTACTGACGTTAGTTGAACGTGACAACGTCATAAGAAAATACTTATGGAATGGTTGCATTTTTCAAAAGAAAATTAAACAATTTACACAACATTCACTTTTCACTGCACTTCTTGCTTGACGAAAACATGTAAATGTATTATTGTATAGCAGCGGATCGCTTAAAGTAGGAGATAAACAGATGTCGAACGCTGCCGAACGCGAAGGCCGATTGTGCCTCTTCCACGCTCTCGCTTGCACTTCAAGCTTTAAATGGAACGCCGCATGAGTCATGCTTTTTTGTGCGTGCAGCCGGCTCCATCGAATTATAAGACGTTATTACGTCAAACAAAGAATCAAAATGGCGGTTAAAATTTTTCATTTTTTTTAAATAAGTTTTCATAATAACAGCTAAGTATTTATAAATAAAAAATACAGTATATTTAAAATAGTACAAAATATATTTTATTCAAATAGAAACATTTTTGTAGAAGATAAAAATTACAAACCAAAAAAGCAGTTTATCGAACTTTTCTAAAAAAATTTTAAGTTAGTGAAAAACTGGTTATTACATAAGTTGTAAGTTATTTTTGTCGGCCACCACTGAAATTATTTTTTTAATGGGATGCATTATTTAGCTAGAAATAAAAAAAAACAATTTTTACCCTTAAAACCCTTCACCTTCTAACGGAATATTTTGGTCCGGAATATTTTTTCTTACATAGTTTTGATGCATTTAACAAAAAGTATAGTAATGGTATGCTGTGAGGGATTTTTTTGCACACGTATTAAGGACCCATGACAATGCAATAATCTGCAAACAGTATCCCTTTATCTTTTTTTAATCGCCAGGAAAAAAAATTCCATTATATTATAAAAACAACACCTAGGATGCCATCTGTTGGAAAAATTTCAAACTTTGCTATTAAATGAGGAAGAAATTTTTTAGTGGATTACAAAGTGTTGACAACAGTCCAAACATTTCCTGGAGTGCCATCTGTTGGCAAAATTTGAAACTTTGCTACTTAATGAAGAAGAAATTTTTAGTGAGTTGCAATCTTTTGCAAATTTTAAAATTTGCTACCATTGTCATTTCATAGGGGGCTGGTTATTTTCTTTTTGCTGCTTAATTAATTAGTATGTTCTAATTTACTGTTATATTAAGAATTTTGTGCAATATAACGAACTAAAAAATGAAAAATAATTAATAGTTTAAAAAAACTAAAAAAACACGCTTTTATATGCAACCGAACTAAAAATTAAAAAATAATTTTCATTAAAAAAATATTTTCACTTCATAGTAAAAGCGTGGGGTGCATTTTACTATTTTCATAACTTTTCCATCATAGATATTGGCAAATATAATAATTATAACATTTAATATATTAAGCACCCCACGCTTTTACTATGAAGTGAAAATATTTTTTAATGAAAAATTATTTTTTAATTTTTAGTTCAGTTTGCATATAAAAGCAAACATTTTGTAATAATTTGGATTATAACTAAATTGTAAGTTGTTTTTTTATTTTATTACACATTTTTAATTACACTTTCTGGTAGTGATTTCTACTGTTTTTTAAAAACTTTTGTATAATGCATATGGGGTTAAATTTACTTCTTATATCCTCCCCTATCACATATTCAAAGAAATGTATCGAATTACCAGTGACCCTGTATAATTGTGCTTTTTAGAAACTCGTAAAATGGCAATACTACAATTCTTAACGCTTCATATAATATGATAACAGTAAAGATTAAAAATCATACATACAACATAGCATGTTTAAAAATATTACCAAACCACCAACCATATGGTCGCAACTGGTCCAATGCCAACTAGTGGACGTCTCACCATTCATCTTCACTGTAAATCGATCGAAAATCAATTTCGATTGCTTAGGTCATTTATTATATTGAATGCAAATCAATAACTTGTCTGGTAAAATAAATAATAGATAAGAATGGTGGAGGCCTATAAATACAGGGTGCGTTTTTTATAACTTACAATGGCTATATTTTCTAAACCACGGCAAATATCAAAAATAAAATAATTCCGTTTCTATAATACCGGGAGAAAGGGAAGGGGGGATTATAAATTACGTATTTTTAAAACACTTTTATCAACCCCTAAGCGGGACAGTCCTTCAAAAAGCGGGACTGTCTCGGCAAAATCGGGAGGTGTGGTCACTTTACTGAGCAGCTAATCTGCCCCCACAAGAAGTTATGGTTAGTATATTTCTTTCTAAGTTTTTGTCGAGAGAAAAAGTAATAGCAACTGGCCTTTGTTGTTGAGTACTTGAGCAACAGAACTAATCAGAAGTTTTAATGGGGCGGGTTAGCTCTACAGGAAGTATTATTTTAATTTATTATACATTTTTAATTAATTTTATATAAATTTATAAATAATAAAATATGATTTTGTTTTGAATGGAAAGAGGGGTCGAGTTATACCTTGTTTTGAAGGTCTCTTGATTCTGATTACAACTGCCAAGTTTGAAATCTCTGCTATTGTTTTCATTGATGTGAGATCTTGTCAAAATTTAGATTGTTACTTCTTAATGTATAATATTAAATTACCTGTAAAAGCAAGCTACTTTAAAGTAAGGGAATATGATAGGGTTAAATGTGGTTCAAAATTAGACATTAATCGAGGGTATGACTCACCCCCAAAATGTAAGGATAAACTACACTATTGCCAAAAAAAAAAAAATAATAATATCTAATTTTAAAGACCGTTTAACCCTAAATATATATTTTGAGTTTAAAGTAGTAGTACTCTTACAGGTAATTTAATATTTTACGTTGAAAAAATAATAATCTAAATTTTCACAAGCTGTCATATCAACGGATATAACAGCAGAGACTTCAAACCTGGCAGCTATGATCAGGGTCAAGAGACCTTCAAAATAAGGTTTCACTCGACCCCTCCTTTCATTTGAAATTTTGAGGGGTGATCTTCCCCTGCTAGACGATTGCAGTTTAGGGGTTAAAGTGGCAAAAAATGTTTCCCTAAAATAAAAAATTAACGGGTCCAAGAGTTTTTCCTTAAATGACCTGAAGTGCCCAAAATTAGCTCTGTTTCGTTTTCAAATGACCACCCTGTATGTTATTCCGTACCAAAAAAAAATGGATACATACATGTGACTTCTGCTCTAAAAAGTGTCTTTCGTCCCCCCAAAAAAAAGTCTTATACAAAGTTTATTTTTATTTCTGTAATTTCCTTTTTTATTTAAATTTAATTAAAGATGACGTGTAACAAAAAAAAACTTTGTTTAGTACTGTAATTAACGAATATTAATTTAAGATTATAGTACGATATGCACAAAACGTGCTGATACAAATTAATAAGTTTTTAATTTTAATTGTCAAACGCAACCTTGTACGCCTCTGTTCAATCTGCATAGTGCAAATATTGTAACAAGAAAATCAAAGTGGTAATAACAGCAACAATAATAACGCGCCGAGTGCCTTGCCCTCGTATTGTGTTGTGTAACCGGCTTGTAATTCTACATTGTCTGAAATTTATGGGCTGCAATCTTTCAATCAAATTTGGTTAAACGTTTTTAATGCCTTTTCAACCCTGGAGGCTTCTTCTTGCGGAAATATCAATGGAACTGAGGAAAAGACCATTGAAAATCTAGATCCTTTCACTGCGAGTTAAGACACCCACTGTTAAATTGGCCAAATCCGTGTTTGTCGGACATCTATGACGAGGAAGTGTTAAGAAAAATCAAAAGTCAATGCTGCTATCGAACTGTATCCGCTGGCAAAACGTTTCTTTCAAAAATGTTAAAAGATTTTCTCCTTTCAACAAATATACCGGATATAGGAATTTCGTGTTGATTTAGTACGAGGGAAACTTAATTATTTTAGCTCTGATAGATTAACATATCGTCTGGTACAGGATCAACGAACAAAAATCTAAATAGGGCCACAGAAATGTAGCCCTATGTATTTAGTTTAGTTAAAATGGTAACTGTCTAGAAAGTTGTGGCCACTCCGATTTCAACGAAATTTGGTATACGGATTTTTTGTGGCGCTGATCACGAATCTGAAAGATTTTTTTTCGGAAACGTTTTCTTCTCAAGATATTCATCATCATAGTTGAAATTTAAACTATCCTTAGTTTCACTATATTCCGCCTTCTTTTGCACAAAATTCTTGATATATCACTAAAATGCATACACCTATGTGAATGAATGTTTACTGGCATGGCACCTTGATTTGAAGAAAACCTTTTATATTATTAATAAATAAAATAAAATCAATAAAAACATATTTTAAAAGGGTTGTTTAATGTTAAATAAAATATTGTGTGTTAATTTAGTAATATATCAGAAATTTTGTGCAAGAAGAAGCGGGAATAAAGTAAAAGTAATGATAGTTTGAATTTCAACTTTGATGACGAATATCTCGAGAACGAAACGTTTCCGAAAAAAATTCTCAGATTCGTGATCAGCGCCCTAAAAACCCCGAATACCAAATTTCGTCAAAATCGGTATTGCCGCAACTTTCTAAACAATTAATTACTGTTAAAATTTAAGAGTGAAAATATTTCAACTGACTATAGTTTTTTTATAACAGATATTTTTGCCAAATTTAGAGTTTGTCAATGAAATTTGATTAAATTTACTATTAAAATACAAAAAAGTATAAGAGAAAAGGCATTTGCATGCGACCCGGTCAAAACGAAATATAAATTCTTTTTAGGGATACCCCATGAAGCCTTCTTCAGTATACAGGTATGCTGTGTAGTGTGTAATCTACCGGAGTGTGTTTGACGGGCTTTATATTTATACCCTTTACAGACATTTAAACTATTTTTTTAAGTTATATCTTTGTATTTTTAGCAATCGTGTTTGAACTATCTTATCTTCCAAATAAGAACGCTTTAATGCCTTATTGCATAGTCTTAAATCATCAAACTATAATAATTTCATTATTGGTGAACTTAAAAGTCAGTCATGACATTTTAATAAAGAAATTCTTGATTGACCCAAATTTAATTCAAATGCATTATTCAAAGAAGTGTAACAATGCGTTTTTCAAAGAACTTGTCACGTCATCATAAGTTAATTTTTCCGTACGTGACTTGGTGCATTCAAGCCGACTACAAGTGCATATATATATGATTTCAGCAAGTAATAGAATTGCTTTATATTGAGTACTTACATGCGTCAAAACTAAATATCGATTAATCTAAATAAAATCCTTTGCAATATTTTATCTAACAAAATATCGATCGATTGGGAAGTTTTAATAAATTTAGTTAAAAGAAAGCTTGTATTGATTATTTTTAGTGCATGGGACAATAAAATGGAATTTATAATAATAATCCAAAACCTATTTAGGAAGATTTCTTTTAACGACGTCTACCACTAATAATATTCTTACTGCCATATCTTAAACTGCGCTATAACTCATCCTGTCAATTTTGACATGTTTCGGGTGTCGGACTGGGCGAACACGACCCTTTTTTGTCAGACAAGTTTACCACAATGTTTTACATGGAATTTTTAATCATTATGTCAAATGTGATAAGGGTTACAGTCATCAAACCATAATGGTCAAAATTGACTTGTTTCGGGTATCGGACTAGGCTTTCGTGACTGTCACCCTCAGGGCCGGAGTGGCGCAACGCTGGAAGGCCGGAAGATTGTGGACTAAAGGGCGGAAAGTTAAGAAATGAAGGGCGCCATTTAGGAAGTGAGGTTTTGAGATTTGGAAAGCGGTATTATTTTAAGGCGAGCACCTTTTAAGAGGACTTAGTTCTATTGATTAAAGGTAAGGACCTTTTTTTTATATTCAAAAAGTATTGAAGAAGGCTTGCTTCTAGTTAGTGAAATGGATTGATTAAAGGATGGTTTTTGTTTTTTAAATGGAAGGACCTTTTCTTTTGCTCTTCAATTTTTTACCTTAATACACATTTTCCTCTAGGGGCGACAAATAATTTTTTGCACCAAGACGCGAGACACCCTAGGGTCGGCCTTAGTAATTATGTTATTGACACAAGGTTTATAACTATAACTAGAACTTTAAAGTAAATAAATAATTACATGTAAAACATTATTGTGGTAAACCTGACCGACAACAACATGTGGTAAGCTTGACCGACAAGAAATCCAGTACGACACCCTAAGCATGCCAGAATTGGCAGGCTTAAAGCGCCGCTTCAATATTTGGCAGTGTAAATATTCGTGGGGACTGTTCAAATGTAAACCCCTTAATAGGATTTAAAAGGGTTATTATTATGAAGTTCATTTTATTGCTGACCCAGAAACTATTTATTTTTGGCATTAACTGAACATTCATCTTTTTTTTCCTTGACTCTCATTTTTTTACCTTTGTACAATCTACCAAGGCTGACAGCCTAAATACTCACGTACCGTGTGAGATACTTTAAAATTTTGAGGGGAAGGGGAAAACCTCCGCGAGCAGCAGGCTCCATATTCTAGAAACTCTATAGGGATAAAAGAGCGAATAAAGTGGAAAGTTCGGGGCCTGTTCATTTAAACCGTATAGGGATGCATCGTGCGGCACCACAAGTTTCTCTGTTGGGAACTGCAAGTGGGGGAATTATAGCTGACAATTCCTGAGAGAGTCTTCATATTATTTAAATGTAAAAAGTATGGTAATCTGGAATACGCCTTATTAACGATTTTTCTCGTTTCTCATTCATGTTATATAATAAAAGAAGTATTAAAATTATATACTACAGACGACTGTAAATTTATAGGTATTCGCAGTTTTATAAATTGTTAATTGCTGGTTGTAGAACCCGCACACCGTCGCAGCCAAGTCTAAAATACCGGGGGCCAAAGTTGTATTTCTTTGAATATGCATCGAGCAGAAGTAACATTTTGTAATTATATGCAGGTACATGTAAATTATTATAATTTCCTAGAAATTTCAGATTTGTTCTGGTAAAAGGTAGTGAAAAATGTATCACCTACAGAAAGGAAAATACTGGATGTCTTAATAGTAGTGGAGCCCACGATGCTAAATGGGCATTTTCTCCAGCGTCATAGAGACATATTGGGTTGCAAAGCTTAGTTGATAAAAAAAACAAATGTTTTATAAGGTATACCTTTTCATTGGTGGGGGAAGCGGCTATAGATTTTTAAAATGTTAAAAAATATTGTTGTTATTTCGGCTTTGGAAATCTCAAAATTATATATTTTTCCTTATCTTCAAAACTAAAAAAGTCATCAAGCTCGAGGATGTCAAATTGACATTTTTTTACAAGTTTCTAGACCTGCGCTTTCTTTACGTCACTCTCAAATTGTAAGATTAGTGGAATATACACTTTTAAGCATGTCAATAACTTACTTCATCTAAATCTGACGCTCAAAAATTTCTGATAAATATATATATATATATATATATATATATATATATATATATATATATATATATATATATATATATATATATTATATATATATATATATATATATATATATATATATATATATATATATATATATATATATATATATATATATATATATATATATATATATATATATATATATATATATATATTATATATATATTTTATCCTTGACGGGCGGTCTTATATACGGGGCGCTTATTTGGCGAAGGTTTTTAACCGGGTAGAAGGTATCCTCCTGTATATTAATCTGCCGCGCTGTAGAAAGTTCCGAAAAAAATGTTTCTATGGTATTTTTTCTAAAGTAATAAATAAATTGTTTTATTTAAACTATTAGAAAATTAAAGGTACAAAATTAAAAAACAACAAACAACTTCTTGAGACCTTATATTTCCTTTGATACTAACCAGAATAAAGTTACCGCAGCCAGGAGCGCAATTGAGGGGGAGCTTAGCCCCCCAGAGAGCGATTAGCTCCCCCCAAAATTATTAAACATTTAATATATATATTAGTATTTTTTGACAAATATACTCCATAGACAACTCCAAATACTAGAGGCTAGTTGCGCCATTGACCGCAGCATTGGGGCAGGTGAATAAAGTTAAGCAAAAGCTAATACCACATACAAAATCACTATAGATAAAATTAAACATATTTTTCTATGCTAATACTATAGTAGTACATATTTGCTTTTTTCGTTACAGGTCATTTTGTATGTTTTAACTTTTATTAATTTAAGTAAAAGCATTTGCTTAGCTTTATTAATTTGATATATATTTATTTCGGGCTGGGTTCTGTACAAAAAGATCAAAGTTTATGGGTTTCAAAGAATCTTAACAAATAAAAGTATTAAAATGTGCCTCCCCGCAATGTATCACTAGGTATATGGCTACATATGAGAACTTTAGAAAAGGTATCTATTAAATCATCAGAAAAAAATGTTACTGATTATAGTTTATGGTAAAGTTACGACATACATGTACATAAACAAGTGTAATAAATCGGTCAGTTTTTAACTTTAAGTAGGAAAACAATTTATTACTTGTTACAAAACCATAAAATTGCAAAAATAACTAAGATAACTAAAATTTTGCAATAAAAAAATATTTTAGATGTTCTTGGTCTTTAAAAGGAACATTGAAAATAGGCCCAAGAATAAACTCAAAACAATTTTTAGGGTTGTAAAACTGTAAGCGATTCACCAATTTAAGAAAAGACTTGGGCGTCGTGGGCGACGTGGGCCATTGCATACGGCCTTGCGGTCTGAGGGGCCTTGCGCCATAGATTTAGCATGAATAAAAGTTTAATAATGAAGAGCCTCGCAGGAAAGATAAGGACCTTTTTTTTATTTTCCTTAGCGGCGGCGAGCAGCGGGCCTTGCAAAATGTATCTTGCCCACATAAAATTTTGATCTTGCACCGCCACTGCCCATTTTAATATTTGAAATATTTTTTTTTAGTTTATTGAACAAACTTTTTATTATACTAAATTACAGTTAACTCTTTGGGATTTATGATAACTTATAAATATTTAGCTAATTTAATTCTAACTTTTAAAAATCATGTCTTCTAAATGGCCCCAACCAACTTTTCAAAACATTTTTCAAGATTAGATAAAAAGTGGTTCATTACACGGCGTAGCAAACCTTTGTTTATTCCTTCAACTTCTTCACGAATTTTGACTCTGAGTTCCTCGATTGTACCTGGACGACTCGCAAACACTTTGGCTTTTAAATATCCCCACAGGAAAAAATCGGGTGCCGCTAATGAACTACTTTTTAAGGAAAAAATCGGGTGCTGGTGCCGGGCACTTTTATCTAATATTGAAATGAATGAATGTGTTAAAGTGGTGGTGGTCATTTAGAAATCGTGATTTTTAAAAGTTAGAAATAAATTAGCCAAATATTTATAAGTAATCATAAATACCCAAGACTTAGCTGTAATTTATAATAATAAAAATTTTGTTTGGTTAACTAAAAAAAATAATTCAAATATTAAAATGGGTACCCTATTATGGGGTACCCTGTAAAACAAACGACCAATTGTTACATACAAGGGTCTCGTCAAGTTTTCCTTTGTTAATTTACATTTTAATGTTGTCTTAATACATTAAAAATACATATTTGTATGATTGTTTATACAATACATGCAGACTAAAAAACTACACCTAGAGACAGGGTATATTACCTAACATAGCAAATTACGTATTTATAAATAAATATAAAGCAAATTTATAATTCTAAGGTTAAAATTACGCATATTATCATGTTTAATAACAGAGCAACGGTACACATAATAAAGAAAATGCACGAGAGCAAAAAAATCATTAGCTTTATTATCGCTTCCTGTATGACTACATTTTCAATGTCATCTTGCTTGATCTAGTCGTAACTGCAGCAGATGGTTAAATGCATTCTTAGAAAAAATCGAGCCTTTTTAACGTCTTTATTCGTTGAATTGTAACTTTTAGTTTGGGCAAAAAATTAAAATTAAGAGTAAAAATATCTTCTTTAATGCCCATCACAAAATGCTTAATATCATATTTTTAATTTTTTATTTTTAAGTAATCAAAAGCTTCCTTTTAAATATTTAACACAAAAATACACCCCTGGACCAAAAAAAAAAAACAAACAAAATTTGGTTTTTTAACTGAATTTTTGGTGCAGTTATAGCTTTTTCCATCAAGATTTTTATATAATATGGGGATTGCAAAAAGTTTTATAGGATTAGGTGTTATTATTGTCTCCCCGTGGCGCAGTGGACACACTGATCTCGATGGATTGCCAATGTTATAACCTGCGCGAAACAAAAGTTACATTTTATGTGCGAAAAAACCGGTTTGTGCGCAAGCAAGTTGAGGCGTAAAAGCATCTGGCGCCAAACAAACTATCCGCATTATCGGAAAGAATTTGTCGACGGCGTCTTGGTTTTCTGTTCGAAGTACGGTAGCTAATGAGCGTCACGGTCAGACCGCGGACGAAGAGTACGGGGTGTCGGTGTTTTTATTTTGCCACGGCTTTTAAGTGCTCATGTTCGTCCACCCATTTATTTGTTTACTGCGCGAGGTTGTAAAAATCCGAAAAATGCTTCTTACCACTGCGGATCTAAATGTAGGTTATCTATAAGTGGACAGAGCTTTGATCTTCGAAGCCAGAAGTCTCCGGTTCGATTCCCAGCGGGGGAGACATATTATTATATTAGTAGTTATTTAAAAATAACGACCCTGGTGGCACAACCGCGTTGTCTAAAAGGTACTGTAAAATGCATAACTGCATGTTTCAGTGCTTGGACACCGTTGACGGAACAGGGGGAACGATGGGTTAAACATCTAATAACCCGACACCCACGGTACTCTGGTATTTAGACTTTAGCCTTCGTGGAACGTCAAAAAGATAAAAAAATACAGGGAAGAGCCCAATGTTGCATGTTGGCAGAATTTTCGAACACACTGTGGAATAATTTAACGTCAACATTATATACGAGTGTACTGGACTTTAAAGCCCAATCTTGTCTTGAAGTCATGTAGCATTTTTTAAAGGTCTTTAAAAGATCTTTTTACTGGTGATATAATATACATGGAGTTTTTTTTTTTAATTTTACTTTTTGTCGTACCCTGTATATCTTAAGAGATAACAAAAATCTAATTAATGATTTAAAAACTAAAAAACCAACCCAACAAACCAGTATTTTTAAATAATGAAATCGGAATACAAAGCAAGTATTTGAATACACAATCCATAATACTGTATACTGACCAAAAAGTATTCAGTCGAATACCGAATACCCAACACACAGATGTATTCGAATAGTATTTAAATACCAGCCACATGTATTCTAAATAGGATTCCGAATACGAGTATTCGAATTCTACCCCACTCTGCTTTAAGGTTCGTTTTTCACCCTAATTCAAGAGAAGTTTACGTCAGCTATAGCTGTACTTCTTAAACTAGTCTGGGAAGTAGATACTTTTCGGATAATACAGAAGAAGAGTTACTTTAAACAGTGCATATATCCATATCTTTTCCAAACGAGACCTGTTCGGAAAGTAAAAAGGAATGTAGCTGTGTTTTGACCTAATTAATTATGGTTATATAAAAATTAGAAAAAGATTGTCCAAGTATTAATTTAAAAAACATATAGGATCCAAAAGGCTTTCTTCATAAAGTGGATTGATGAGCTAAAGTGAGAAAAATAAATTATGACTTACGACACACCATTTTTAACGGAATATGATCTATGTGATATTTAACATTCACATCAGTCATACCACTAAATCTTTATTAAAAAATTAGGTCATAAAATTGTTTCATATCGGACCAATCTTTCCTACACAATAATTCAATAGAAAATATTACGGTAGGTATATTATTTCTGGTTACGCCTGTTTTAATTTCGTCTATAAAATACCCACTAAAATCAAATCAAAGGAGGAAAGAAAGTCAAAAACTGCCTTAATATAAATCATTTAGAGTCGTGTGAAGGTAGTGGGCAGACGTTAATACCTAGTTACTGAATAAATACTTTGCAAATTGGAAAAATATTGCTAACTAGCTAAACTGTTTGGTACAATCTTAAGAAAAACTAAGTTTCATGTTCACGTTACTAAAAAGATATTTTAAGAAAATGTTAATGTTTTTTTAAAATCTTTGGACAATCCACGAAGGCTGAAAGCCTAAATACTAACGTACTATGGGTGTCTTAAGCAGGGTAAGAGGAAGTTTGTTAACACGGGACTTAAAAACTTGAAGATTTGGGGGAAGGAAAGACCTCCGCTGGCAGCAGATTCCACGTTCTAGAAACTCTAGGGATAAAAGAACGTACGAAATGGGAAGTTCGGGGCCTGTCCAATTGAACTGTATAGGGATGCATACGCGCGGCACCACGAGTTTCTCTGTTGGTAGCTGCAAGAAAATGGACTATACTGGATAATTCGTTGGAGCAGAAGCCGTAAAAGTATTTATAGAAGAGAGATAGATCTCCCACAGCTCGACGATGGGCAAGAGAAGGAAGTTTTTGAGTAAGTAAAGGATCATTAATAAGACAAACAGCCCTTTCTTTGAAGGGCATCAAGATGCAAATAATATTTTAGACAATCTTTTTATTAACGTAAATATATAAAAATATGTCTTATTCCATTGTAAACCTACATTGATAGGTTTGCTTCTTCCCAAATTTCTAAATATCTTTAAATCTAAAGGAAATAAAAATAGTAATTAAATGTTTTTAAAAATACAAAATGAAGATCATGGACACTACTTTAGGTTAGTAGACATTGGCGTCGGGAGGAGGGTGCACTTGCACCACCCTGGCTTTTGAATAGTGACAGAAAATGTATGAAAAAGTACGTTTTGTTAGATAAAAATCAAATTTTCTTTGCTCTTCAAAAGATTTTGCACCTCTCTGGGTTTTGTATGTGCACTGCACGGTATAGGAATGCAAGAGAAGATGTATGAAAAAATACTTTTTTAAGGGTAAAAACCTTTTTTGTGGGCCCTGTATATGAAAATTAAGTAAACACAGTGGTTTTATTACGTGAAGACCTTTTTCTTACTCTTTAAATTCTCGTTTCTTGATTCTCTCTCTCTCAATTTTTTTGATTGTTTGCACCCCCTGGAAGTCACCCTTTTGCTGGATATTTGAGGGGTCGCGCTGAGGTGAGGAATAGTAAAAAAATAAAGCAGAAAGATTATATTAAAGATAAATTATAATTATTTGTTTTATAAAAAATATGACTGTTTTCTATTGTTAGTTAATATTATGTCTGTATTTGAATACACAGATAATAGCATCATTTCAAGTTTCTGGCGATTTCTCAGTTTTGTTTTAATATGAGAAAATAAGGGTGTTTATAAAATCCAGAACTTTCTTTTGGACATTTCAGATTAAGCACCTCTATCAGATACTTTTTGAACCCTTTTGGGGTACTATGACATTTGTTTGTCATATCTTTTTGCTGTTGTTGCAGATTATCATATTTTTTAAATATATTTTATGATATATTGGATTAATGAAATAAAAATAGAAAAAAGTCAGTGAACAATTTGTGTTAGGTGTTTTAGTGGTTCCCCTTATGGTTTTCGTTAAAAAATTTACAATAAAGAGAAATGTACGAAGCCCGTTTTGGTGTGTCTGCAGCTTAAGTGAAAATAACCAAGAATTTACGAATGATGGCTTAATATATAATGACTCGGAACGCTAACTGTTAACTATTTCTATTTTTTTAGATTGGTGAACAATGATGCCTAACATTTTTTTAAATAATTAAATGCCTTGTTTTTAAAAATGCTTGTTTCTATCCAAGGCACATAAAAAATCGGGTAATTTGTGTAAGCTCAAAAAAGGACAGGTGTAAATAAACTTCTATAACAGTGTCGCGTTTTCAAAAATTTAAACACAACTGCTTTAGATTAACATAAAATGTAATTTTGTACGCAACTGTACAATGTCAATAAAACAAAAATAATAGAACTTTCTCCCGTATGATTTTTTTCGTTCAAGTGGCTGCTGACAATAAATAATACCAAAATGTCGAAGTAATTGCATAATTTGGTGCGATTTATTGCTAATAGCCGCTATAGAGTGGTTTAGGATTCCTCATATAGATTTTACAGGTTGCATTAGGTTGGTTGATTTAACGATATGGTAAACGTAACTCGTTTTATTATTTGCAATTAAAGTGACCACTGGCGTGAATAAGGGTGGGGGGTAAAGGGGGGTAATTACCCTTTCCCCAGGAATGCTAAAAATGTTTTAGGGGTTCTTAACACGTGAAGATTGTAAAGAGCGTTGTTTTTATTTATTTATTTTTTGGTTGTTACGTGCTCAGTACAATAACATGTTTTAGAAAGCAGATCGTCAGTCAAATATACTTTGTGCATTCCATTACCTCCTTCCCCCGCCAAAAAATTAAATTATCTACGCCACTCAAAGTGGCTAGAATGTGCACTCTGGTCAATTTTAATTCTGATTCCGATTATTTCTCAGTTTTAACGATGAATGATAATTCTTTTAAATAGGAAAAATAATTCGGATGTAGCAGGTAAATCTAAGAATTAATCAAAATAAATGTCGCGTTCTAAAAAAATTATTTATACAGGTTGTTTTCTAATCGCGATAAAAAAATTAGGGGTTATTTTTGAGCTAATTCTATGAAAAGAAGTTTGTGTAAACATAGGTTTAGAAATGCATTGTTTCCAAGATAAAGAGTGTTTAAAAATAAACTGATTTGTTTATTAACATCTTGAATATTTCCCATACGATTTAAATAAAACTTGGTGATGCTATTAACAGCTTATTTAGTCTTAGTAAACTTATTAAGTCCAGTGGCGCCTTGAGTACTACATGAAAAGTACTTATGACAAATATAATGTAAGCCACTGATTT
Organism: Listronotus bonariensis; assembly: GCA_014170235.1. Classification (NCBI taxonomy): domain Eukaryota; kingdom Metazoa; phylum Arthropoda; class Insecta; order Coleoptera; family Curculionidae; genus Listronotus; species Listronotus bonariensis. The sequence goes on along the minus strand of JACEGR010000470.1, from coordinate 69,539 downwards.
TGGTGCAATTTTATTTTTTCTAGTTAAGGAAATAAAAATACCTACAGTTTTTTTGTTTCTTAGTATTTTTAGGTAACGTTGGTGTTTCAGAAAAAAATAAAGTTAGGTAAATTGCCAATTCCTTGACCATATCAGATACATTGAGGGATCTTTAAATAAATAAAATAAAGTGTCATAAGTTTCTATTAGCAACTATGTAACAACTATAATAAATACCTAATTAATTATTGTTTTAATTTTGTAAAAAAAATTAAGTAAAAAAGTGTTTTCCAAAATTTAAAGTTTTTTTAAAAGATTAACATCCTGATCCCTGAGAACGAAAAATTCGCAGACCTTTATATATATTTTTTTTGTATAATATGCTTATAAATATGCCCTTAATTTGTTTTACCGCAATTAGGAAAGACCCCATATACAGCGTGTTACAGAATGTTGTTTAAAAATTTAAGAGCAGATTCTCCTAATAAAAATATGAAAAATGTTTACATTTACATGGTCCGCAAGTTTCTCGTTCCAAGATACAGGGTGTTAAAACTTTGTTTTTTGTTTTTAATATTTTTTAAATATATAATATTTACATTTAATAGGTCCAGTAGCATTTCAAGCCGCAACAAAAGGAATACATCTAAAAAAACGGTACGCCACTTACTGTGTAAATGTGTGTGAAGATGTTGTGCTTTATTTAGATTAAGCAAATAAAAATAGAAAAAAGGCCCCTTAACGTCAGTACAACAACACACAAAACAGACTTTACATATGTTCATTTTTTTTTAACATTTTTTTCTCACTTTAGGGAGCACGACATCTTTTAGGGGTCCACCGCCTCTTCCCCCTCTTAGCGTCGCCACTGGCAAAAGGCTTTCCTTTTTCCAAAATTCCAAGCTTCTATGCTCCATATTAATAAACTCTTACTCCACTTAGGCCTCCTACGTATTCAGGTTTTTAATCTTCGTGAATTATCTTTAAATAAAAGAAATTCGACATCACAAAGTTCCTTTAATTAAATAAGATGATTAAATAATAACAAACACTTAAAAATTCGGAACGCAAACTCTTGACTAAATGGTGACGGCGAATAAATGAAACCATCTGATTATATCAATAGGAAAGTATGTTGCATAAATAGTAGAACAATAACCGTTAGACAATGTAATTGTAAAATCATATGCATGCATAAGTGTAGTTAAAAAAAAGTGTACCTATTTTTGAGTTCAGTTAATAATACACAACTACAACGTTGATATTTTCCAGTGCTCATTGAGCCAGATTTAAAAGACGTATTTCGTAAATTAGGATTAATGCTACTTTGCAACTATTTATTTTGTATATATGTATATTTTTAGTTTGTTATAGGATTTACCAATTGGAATGTTTTATTCCGTAGTGTAAAATTTGTTAATAAATTAAATAAATAAATAAATAATTGTATACACTTCTTGCAATTTGTAAACAGTTTTTTACTTTGTTAAGGATAATTTATTCAAGAAACCACACAGACCAATAGCGGAATAATTATGAAAATATATTTATAAAAATTATATTTAATTTAAAAAGCCCTTTCTGTTAACATGCTCCATTTAATGGTAAAAGCCTATAGGATGGGATTAAATAAACCCTTATTTTTTTTATATTATTCATATAATCATTAAAATTATTTAAAAATATATATACTTTCAAAAAGACAAAGAAAAAAATAATTAAAAACTGACATGATGTTTATAATTTTAAATAAACTTATTCAACAGAAAAAAGTTTTACATAAATAATTTATCTGATATAACTGTATAAAAGCGCAAATAATACTGAATAACTTTTAGCGCGCCATTCAAAAGACTAGTAAGTTGAGGCAAGAAGTGACCCATTTTTCAGATTGTATTAAAAGAACAAGAAACTTGAAAATGAAACATAAATATTAAAAAACACAGTATAATGTATTTATTATTCTCTCCTTTAAATAAAATAAAAAATAGTTCTCCAAGGCTCTTTTTGCCGTAACCTTATTAATCGTAAACAATGTAACTGAATGAACTGCCTTATGTTCACATTATCCAATAATATTGTCACACCAATCCTGCGGGAGACATATTGCCCATATTACTTGACATCCGGCATAAAGGCACTTTGTTATCGGACTTGTAATCTTCACCCCAGCTTTTAGCTTCCTTAATGGGATCTGTTATAATATGAATAGGCTTTATATGTTTAGTTAGGAACAAAAAACTAGCTAAAAACAATCATGAAAATCTATGAATTTTTTAGGAAGACTATTTTAACAATTTGATAAAAAAATAATGTCCTTTGTATTCACAGTACAACTGTTTAGTGCAACCAAAAAATACTATTTTTTACAGCGTTTTTGTTATAGTACGACTGTCACAACATAGTGTACGAATGGTTTAATGTATTCCTCGATATACTTTTTGGTTGCACTAAACATCTTAAACCCAAATATCTTGAAAACGGTTGCTCGGAGCCATTTTTACTAGATAAACCTAGTGACATAAAGGGTCAAATTACCGAAGTAATGCTACCAGTAAATTTGGTACTATTACGTAATATTACCGTAAGATCGGTAATATTGGTAAGTTCTAAAATAATAGATTAGCTGTAGACATTTTAAATAGACCATCGTCAACAGCCGCAACCGAAAGAACTTTTAGTACTTATGGATTTATTTATCGGTAAATAAGTAACAAACTTACCGTGGAAAAGGCCGAAAAACTAACATAATTTTAATTTACTAAACAAAGAAGAACAATTCAAAAATAGTAGAGGCTACTGAGGAAGAAATAGAAAAATATGATATCGGTTTCAAGGTTATAGACATAACTCAATTAACGAAAGAGAAAGAAGAATCAGATGACGAGATTGGGGATGATGCTGAGGATAATTTACCATTATCCACTCTATTATGTGGTTTATTCTGACTCTGACTACTTAAAAAAAAGTTCTTGTTGTTGTTAGTAATATTTTTACAGTTTTGAAATAAAAAAACTTTTTATTACCCTGTTTATTTTTTATAAATTACCAATGTTACCGTAATATTATGCAATATTACCGATTTACACAAAATAGTGGTCAGGGTTTTAACAAAATATTAAAGAAGTGTAAGTAGCGCTTCCCAGTTTACACATTAAAATTAATATGGAATCTGAATAATTCATGTTAAAAAATCTCTAGATACCGAGTTTGATTACAATATTTAAAACGTATTAACATTACTAAACTAAATTAAAAATATATTTTTCAATTTAAACCTGCATCTTCCTTACTATTAACTTTTGAATATAGATATGTTTGGTAAAATCCTTTATATTTTGCCTTAAAAAAATAGTGGTTTCCCTGTGTACCATTAATAAGCGGACACCCAGTATAAGGCCTATGCAACTTTAATTATTATTTTTAATTTAAAAAAAAATAAGTTATTTTGAATGTGATTATATTATAGAATCGTGTTGTCTATTATTCTCACCAAAATGTAATTCGCCAGGTTTTTTGCTTTAGCTTTTAGATCATATTAACTGTTATCGGTCATTGCACAGAAAAAATATAGTTATTTTGAATGTGGTCATGGTTAAACGCTAAATTCTAAAATACTAATCTGTGCATTTTAGATTTTTTTTCATAATTTTAAATCACAACAGACCCAATATCGAGATTAGCCGCGCTAACTATATAAAATATGGATTTTCCCCCATTCATCAAAATTTGGCGATAAAATAGAACGGAAATTATTTTTAGGAGGGTCATCGACGTATGTCATTGTATCGATAAATGCAAATCTCATGGGGCGTGTCACGAAAATTTTGTTATGGGATAATTTATTGTGCCCTTGGGGAATCAATTATTATGGGGTAATGCAATTTCTAAAGGATAAATATCTTTTACATTGATTAATTTTTAAAGCACAAAAGAAAATAAGAAAAGTCCTGATTTTTTAGAACAAAAAGTTAAAATTATTTTGTAACTTATTGCGTTAATTATTATTATTTTTTTATATTGACAATAAATAAATAATTATCCATAAATCCATATTTCTATTAAAAATATGTCAAAAACTTGTTTTTTTAGAGAGTAGGCACCTTTTTGGATTCTTTTCTCTTCCCAATCCAAATCTCTTTATTTTTTAACATCTTTTTCATGCATATAAATGTACAAAAAAACGAAAACAACCAACTGTTGCAACATTTAAAAGTATTAACTTTCTGTTTTTATCTGACAATATTTAAAAGATACGAGAATTTTGTTCCAATTAATGCATTTTCCAACTTTGTTGTTACGGTGTGATAATGACAGCAGCAAAATTAGCATTTGGAAAGCAAGAAAATTAGGTCACTTACAAATGGGCATTTTTTTGTAAATTTTTTAAGTTGGAAATCAATATTTTATTTATTCTGATATAGCAAAAAATTTAAATTTAAAATAAAATTCATGCTATCGTCTAAAAACTAAAACAAATTACGTTAATAAGAAAAAAATAATTATTATCAATGCGTATTGTCTTCTTTTGCGCTACTGACTACTTCAAGTCGACGAGACATCAGTTAAAGAAAAATTTACATTCTGGCTAGACGTTAACAAATGCTACTTGCTACTTGCCACATCACTTTGGTGTGCCTTAAAATAATAATTTTTAGTTTTTCATAAGCCTAGAAAATATCAATATTAAAGTGTCCTAATTTTTTTGCTGGCCAGTTCATTATAACGCTGGATATATAGATTGACTTTTCTGTTACCGTTTGCCATTTGACGTTTTTAGTTAGAAGATGAAACAACTTTGCATTTGTCCATGTATAGTTTCTGTTTACCGTTTTCATATAATTTAGCTTAAGTATTAATGGTTTAATTCTCGTATGTCTAAAAAGCTTCTAGGTTAAAAAAAAATAATTTGCGCATAGTACACAAATACTAGATACCAATCTGTGCTATTTTACAGGATATCCTAGTTTCTACCTAATTTATAATTTACCCATATTAATGACCATGTAACACTGTAACAATGTAAGACTAATTATTAATTATTTCTGAGATGACTATGTACACATTTAATATAGTTCCTCTTGTATCTCTGACATATGGTATTGATTTAAACTATATTACAAACTTTCTATTTATTTTTCTAGTTCCAATTACGAATCCCCAATATGTAAATTTATACATGTATGCATCAGAGTACCTACTCGACTATTACTTTCGATACTTCACCAGTCAATACCACTAAATGAAGATATAACTAGATAAAGATCTTTAGTGCCCATCTTGATTCTTGATACGTTTCAATGGTAGGTACGTGTATATTTTAATATCTTTATTTAAAATCTAAGATCCCACGCTAAATGTGACAACTTCGTAATCTGCGATAAAAAGAGTTATTGTGTTCTTGTATCGACTTCGGCGTTGTTTAGTGCCACAATTCTTGAAATATTTAAAATTTTAATTTTCCCAAAGATAATAATTTTAAAATGACCAGCTGTTCATTAAACGGCTCACAGACTATGCAACTTTGATGACAGGTTGTATAGACTATATTACCACAAGTTGCATAGACTTTTGCTCACAGAAACATCTAATCTGAACGACAATCAGTCGTAAAGATTTTCTGTACGATTTTATTGCTATTTGGCACCGACTAATAAAAACAAAAATTCTAGCATGGCTAGTAATCGACTATGAAAAAAAAGGCTAAGAAAAAAGACAAAGGTGCAAAAATTGGCAATTGCAACGAGTATACAGACAGGTCCACGCTGCTAGAAACATAGGCAGGAAACTGATGAATTTACTATTGTCCGCTTCGATACTAACTACGTATTTGCAATGGCTGCGGCTGCAAGAAAGCAAATAATATTTTAATTTAAAATTAAATCCTCAAAAATATTTCACATTAAATGTATAGTATCGTTTTTGCGAGTTATGTTTACGCTCGCTCGAGTCAGGCGAATGTAAGTCAATTGGCCTAAGTGATTCCTATGTTTCTACTACTACAGTGGAACTGTCTGTACACACTCACATGATTTTAATTCAAGAATAATGTACCAATAAACCTTGGAATAAAACTGAATTTGTTTTTAAAAGTTAATACAAGACACGGGCGCGTGCACACATTCTCCAGTTGGTCGTCTATCAAACGCAGGCGTACAACAGATTTTTGGTCGGCCAAAATTCCATGCAATCTAACCATGTCGTAAAAATTGTACAACAAGGCGTTCGTGGGATGTTTGAAAAGATAAAAAAATGCTTTCGAGAAAAAACTCAAAGCCGCTTTGATATCTTCTTCTTCTAACAAGTACCTATAGACAACATGGTAAAACAACAAGTATAAAAAGTAAACAATTATTATTTGCCTTAAAATAAATGAAAAGTCGCATATTTTATCGAAAATCGTCATTTTCCTTATTTACTAATGTCAAAATTGTATATTTTTTACTTTTGGATTTTATTTTATGCTATTAATGAATACTCTTTAGTATCACTTAAAGTGCCTTTAATTTTTTTCTCGAAAATAAAGCAAGATACGAAGAAAATACAACATGCTAAAAGGTTGCATTTTTAATGCGTAATCGGAAAAACATATTAAAACTTTATTAAAAGTCAGTGGTTTACTTTTCTTCTTAATAATATTGGATCTAATGCCCAGTGAGGTGCTACTGGGCCAAATTATCTAAATCTAGATAGATATTTACAAGCGCCTTATTACACCAAATAGGTATACCATTAAAAAAAAAAGACATAAGAAATTACCCTCTTAATTTTCGTGCTGTAGTTATAAAACACCCTGTATATGGATCAATATTGAGAACATCGTCCGTGAAAGGGTGTCTTAAAAGGCGTTTTATATACGGAATTTATTTTAATTTGCCGACATACACGACAAAGCAAACATTTTCTTAGAACTACAATTATGCAGAAGATTGTGTTAAATCAACATAAAATATGTATTAGCGAAAAAAAACCTGATCGAAAACGATTATATTTTGCTTTAATCGGCATACTAATACTAAAGATAAATAAGTCATTTAATCCTAATGTTATACATCGCTCCCACAATAAAATCTGTTTGCAGTTGCATGAAATGCACACGTTGCAAATTGATTTAACAACGCTGATAAGACTATCTTAATTGTTCCAAGTGTTTTTTAACCAACCACTTCAAGCATTACGTTATGTTATAATTTAGGAAGAGAAACAACATCTGCTATTTGACTTTAAGCTTTTAGTGAAAAAAAGTATATATATGTTTACATTATTACTTTAAAGAATTCGTTCTCTAAATCTATGGACTAAGGGAGGGCACAGACGTGCAGGTGTAACCACGGTCTACCGTGGGTATACCCACGGTAGACCTGCACAGTTTTTTATTCAGGTAGACCTGAGCGTGTGTGGGCAAAACTGTGCAGTTTTTTTAACCCGTTCAGGCGACCTGAGAAAAATCAAAAATATCCTATTTGTACCGGCCACAGACACGCAGGTCGACCGTAGAAGTCGTAAAGTTTTTTTAACCTGTTTATTTTAAAAGGCGACCGAAGCCGGCATCCTTTGTAAACTCGAGGGTGAACTGGTTTATTTGTAATTGAAAAAATACATAGTAATTGATTATGGCAACAGAATTTTTTAAACAATGCAAAACATTTTTTGGGTTGTTTTTTTAAATTTTTTAAAAGAATAAACTATAGGTAAACTCCATTTAATAACTTAATGATTATAAATATAATTTAAATGTATAAAAATACTAAAATTAAATAAATAATATACAAGGTGTCCCATTAAAAAAAAGCTTGTGTGTATGACTATGGTTACCATAATTTCTTTAGTCAAATTAAAATGAGACAAATAACTTTGTTTTCTCATTAATGCATTTATTGATATTTCGACTGCTTGCTACATTTTCAAACCGAAAATTTAGCAAAGCTTCAGGACTGAAGTCAAAATGTCAATAAATACAGTGCTGGAAAATATAGCTATTTGTTTCTTTTTAATTTGAAATGTACTATCAGAAAGTAACGGACAACTTAATTCAGTAACTCTTTAATCAATATCGAAACACCTTTATTTCTGATATGTTAAGCGGGAGGGGGACCACTATTTTAAACCTAAATGTTTTCCTAAAAAAATGGTTTATAAAAACAAAACGTAAACATAATTAATATGCACAATGTGTCACCTTAATTCTTTAGACTGTCTTCTTACCACGCATTGGCAAAAATGGACGGAGGTAAACGGGGCGCGAAAAATCTCTTTTACCTGCACGCCTGTAAGGTTACGTTTATATCATAGGTAAATGGGGCGCCAGCCCTTCCCGAGAGGGGGTGTGGGTCAGGGCAGGTAAGAATTCCTATAATTGACACTAATAATTTGTATACCACTTAGTCAGTTCAGTTCTCATTGTAATAGTGAATTGATGTGCGAAAAGATTTCCACTCAAGATTTTAATAGTGAGAAAATGTCGGTATCAGTAATTGAAAGTGTGAGTGGAAAAGATTTAATAGCCTACAAAAATTTTACATTTTCAAAAGACAGTAAACAAAAGAATGTAAATATTTTTTGATGCAATAAATGTTTCGTAATTAATAATTTTTTAAAAATAGACCAACATTTTTATTTCGATACCTTTACTTTAAAGAAAACATTTGCGCCCCGTTTACCTATACGATTTTATCGACCCCAAGATCCCTGCGCCCCATTTACCTGTTCAATAAAACTTTTGCGAAGGTCTTGCGCCCTGTTTACCACCGACGGCAAAAATTACCCATAGAAGTGGAGCTACGTGACATGTAAACGTTTTATATATTTATTATTATATTAGTACCTGGACTTTTTACAATGGGCCGTTATCAAAACCAGTGTAGCCCCTTTATTATACTGCGCCGCTTTTTCCTACTAGCAGCGCAAAACGGCACCGACCGGAGGGTGAATCACATTTTGGACTCTACGTGGACTTGATAACTTTTATGATTTTTATTAGTTGATTTCAACGAAATTTCATGTTATTGCCATAAACGACAACCTTTAGTTGTTGTTTAGTCTCTGTGTGGGGTGGTTGTCATTTTTCACAGCACACAGTCAACGCAAGTTAAAAGAATGTCTGGTCTGAACCAAAAAAAATCATTGAAGAATTTATTGAAATGTATAAATCTTATCCATGTCTATGGCAAATCAAAAACAAGGATTACCATGACCGAAATAAACGGGAAGCTGCTTATCAAGAACTTGTTAAAAAATTAAAGGTTGTTTTGTAAGATAATAAAATTGAAAGTTGAGATTATACTCCCAACTCGGACCTATACTTAAAAAGGTAAAAGTTGTTTTATTTTTAATTTATTTTTTTACCATAACTTTTTAGCCAACCAATAGCGGTTTTTTGTTTCAAATATATAAAAAAGTGTTTAAACGACAACAGATGGGGAAAGGTCGCTTCTTATTCGGATCTTTGACTAATTGCATATCACTATGTGAAAGTAATAACAGATTTTAAAGAAAATGATATGATATACAGGGTGGTTCAAAATCGCAAAAAAAAAAATGAAAAATATATTTGGAAACAACTTAATACAAAAACATTAAAAAGTAAGTTTTATACATTTTTTTATCATTTATGATTACTCGGGAAAATTAAGTGTTAACTAAAATAAGCTTCACATATGCAAACATTATTAGGTTAAGTTGCATGTAAATATTATCCAAAGGGTAACGATTTACTTAACAAAAAATTAAAATTTCTATTACGTAATAGTATTTAAATAAGTAAGTACATACAAAAATATTCATAATAAATTTTTTTATATTGGCAAAATACCATTTTCGTAATTTTGGATCTCCCTGTATATCATAAGGCGGTTCTTTTTTACGCTTTTATTTTAAAAAATCTCTTTTCTTTCTACGTAATTGTAAAAATATTTTTTTATTTGTTCTTTTTACGTTAACCTTAAGTTATTCCAGAAACCATAATCAATGGAAATAAATTATTTTTAACTTTTAATTACGATTTTTTTATTTTTAATTATTATTAATTACTATTAGAATAGTAGGTATCAAAAATATATTCTTTTTTTTTTCAAAGTTATATTTCGCAATTTTAAACCACCTTGTATATCCTGCAGCGATTTTTTCTTTTCTTCAACACCGATATTTTCTTATTTAAAATATATCTTGTTTTATATATATATATATATATATATATATATATATATATATATATATATATATATATATATATATATATATATATATATATATATACTTTGTTATATGATTCTTTGACCAAAAATTATAAATTTATAAGAGTAATTTTCTTGGATTTAGGTCAGTTAAATAAATATTAAAATGGATAAATTGTCATGTTTTTTATTTATTTTTTTAGGCAAAATTTGACTTTTAACAAAAATAAAATATGACATTTTAACCATTTTAATATTTATTTAACTGACCTGAATCCAAGAAAAATTACTCTTTATATATATATATATATATATATATATATATATATATATATATATATATATATATATATATATATATATATATAGGTAATGTCGAAGGTCAAAAACGGACTATTAAATTAAATACCGAGTTACACTTTTCAAGAAGATAGTTATCTACAAGTTCCCTATTTACACTTTTTTTCTATTTTAAATATTAACTGAGCTACGGAAGAAAAAAAGTGGACCAAACGGTTTTTGGAAACATCTAGTAAGCCATGATTATTCTTAACGAAATAAAAAGCGATTTAAACTAAGCACTAAAAATACAGTTCTTTTCCCATTTATCCATCTCTGTAGCGAAAGCGGTTTTCAAGATCACTGTACTAAACATCGAAAATAGTATACCCTGTATAATACATTTTATCAAAGAAGGAAAGTATTTAAAGGCCTCAATAAGAAATATTTTATTCTTAAAAAAAATCATAAAAAACAATAAAATAAAACGAAACTATTTACATATATTGTGGCACAGCAATACCGTATTTGTCATTTAACCTAAACATTTATTTAAATTATATAATTTTTAATTATTATATCCTTTACCTGTTAAACTTTATTATTCATTAAAAAGAAATCTGTTTACGGCCGACCGAAGGAAAAAACTGTGCAGTTAAACCTGATTGCCCCACACACGCTCAGGTCTCAGGTCTACCCGAGTAGTGTTTCGGCCGACCGGAGAAAAAAACTGTGCAGTTAAAACTGTACAGTTATACCTGATTGCCCCACACACGCTCAGGTCTCAGGTCTACCTGAATAAAAACTGTACAGGTCTACCGTGGGTATACCCACGGTCTGCCCACGGTAGACCTGCACAGTTTTTATTCAGGTAGACCTGAGCGTGTGTGGGCAAAACTGTGCAGTTTTTTAACCCGTTCAGGCGACCTGAGAAAAATCAAAAATATCCTATTTGTACCGGCCACAGACACGCAGGTCGACCGTAGAAGTCGTAAAGTTTTTTTAACCTGTTTATTTTAAAAGGCGACCGAAGCCGGCATCCTTTGTAAACTCGAGGGTGAACTGGTTTATTTGTAATTGAAAAAATACATAGTAATTGATTATGGCAACAGAATTTTTTAAACAATGCAAAACATTTTTGGGTTGTTTTTTTTTAAATTTTTTAAAAGAATAAACTATAGGTAAACTCCATTTAATAACTTAATGATTATAAATATAATTTAAATGTATAAAAATACTAAAATTAAATAAATAATATACAAGGTGTCCCATTAAATAAAAGCTTGTGTGTATGACTATGGTTACCATAATTTCTTTAGTCAAATTAAAATGAGACAAATAACTTTGTTTTCTCATTAATGCATTTATTGATATTTCGACTGCTTGCTACATTTTCAAACCGAAAATTTAGCAAAGCTTCAGGACTGAAGTCAAAATGTCAATAAATACAGTGCTAGAAAATATAGCTATTTGTTTCTTTTTAATTTGAAATGTACTATCAGAAAGTAACGGACAACTTAATTCAGTAACTCTTTAATCAATATCGAAACACCTTTATTTCTGATATGTTAAGCGGGAGGGGGACCACTATTTTAAACCTAAATGTTTTCCTAAAAAAATGGTTTATAAAAACAAAACGTAAACATAATTAATATGCACAATGTGTCACCTTAATTCTTTAGACTGTCTTCTTACCACGCATTGGCAAAAATGGACGGAGGTAAACGGGGCGCGAAAAATCTCTTTTACCTGCACGCCTGTAAGGTTACGTTTATATCATAGGTAAATGGGGCGCCAGCCCTTCCCGAGAGGGGGTGTGGGTCAGGGCAGGTAAGAATTCCTATAATTGACACTAATAATTTGTATACCACTTAGTCAGTTCAGTTCTCATTGTAATAGTGAATTGATGTGCGAAAAGATTTCCACTCAAGATTTTAATAGTGAGAAAATGTCGGTATCAGTAATTGAAAGTGTGAGTGGAAAAGATTTAATAGCCTACAAAAATTTTACATTTTCAAAAGACAGTAAACAAAAGAACCATTTTAATATTTATTTAACTGACCTGAATCCAAGAAAAATTACTCTTATATATATATATATATATATATATATATATATATATATATATATATATATATATATATATATATATATATATGTATATATATATATATATATATATATATATATATATATATATATATATATATATATATATATATATATATATATATATATATATATATATATATATATATCTATATAAATAATGTCGAAGGTCAAAAACGGACTATTAAATTAAATACCGAGTTACACTTTTCAAGAAGATAGTTATCTACAAGTTCCCTATTTACACTTTTTTTCTATTTCAAATATTAACTGAGCTACGGAAGAAAAAAAGTGGACCAAACGGTTTTTGGAAACATCTAGTAAGCCATGATTATTCTTAACGAAATAAAAAGCGATTTAAACTAAGCACTAAAAAATACAGTTCTTTTCCCATTTATCCCTCTCTGTAGCGAAAGCGGTTTTCAAGATTACTGTACTAAACATCGAAAATAGTATACCCTGTATAATACATTTTATCAAAGAAGGAAAGTATTTAAAGGCCTCAATAAGAAATATTTTATTCTTAAAAAAAAATCATAAAAAACACTAAAATAAAACGAAACTATTTACATATATTGTGGCACAGCAATACCGTATTTGTCATTTAACCTAAACATTTATTTAAATTATATAATTTTTAATTATTATATCCTTTACCTGTTAAACTTTATTATTCATTAAAAAGAAATCTGTTTACGGCCGACCGAAGGAAAAAAACTGTGCAGTTAAACCTGATTGCCCCACACACGCTCAGGTCTCAGGTCTACCCGAGTAGTGTTTCGGCCGACCGGAGAAAAAACTGTGCAGTTAAAACTGTACAGTTATACCTGATTGCCCCACACACGCTCAGGTCTCAGGTCTACCTGAATAAAAACTGTACAGGTCTACCGTGGGTATACCCACGGTAGACCGTGGTTACACCTGCACGTCTGTGCCCTCCCTAAGGCCATCGTTGCGGAGGCATCACATAATAACTCTTTTGTAGAAGTTATTGGTTGGCCTTAAAATTAAACATGCACAAACCATCAACAGTGTCGTCCTACTAAAAATGTGTAGTTCTTTTGTATTGACTATTGTTAAATCAATCGATATTTCATTTACCTTTTTCAAAAGCGCCGTAGATTTAGTCTAGATATACAGGGTGTTCGGGAAAATGTGGGAAATCTCTTGCACACGTATGGAACAGATGAAAATAACACGACAAGTTCCTATAAAATTTTTCCGTTTAAGCCCCCCTACGGAGATATGATCCCCTAAAGGAGCAGCTAGAAATCGATTTTTCGTGAATAACTTTTAAAGCGCTCTGTATAATTTGATAATATTTTAGTACGATGCATACTAGTAAAGACCTCTTAAAATAGTGCCCTTGAAACTTATGTCGCTTCTTTAGTTTGCCAGGGACGGACTAGTTTTTGCACATTACTGATAATATTTTTTACGCTGTATGGTGAAGACACAAAAAATATGTTTTTGGGTAGTTTAAACCTTTTGCTAAAAAAAAGGTACTCTTGTTTGACATCGATAAAATAAGCCGTTTTCGAGTAAAAATTATTTTAACAATAAGAGTTTATATTTGTTTAATAATACAATATTTTATTTTCGATGTAATTTGTAATTTTTGATTCAGTATCGTAGCAGGTCAGGAATTTGTTGCAAATGTCTTTTTACTCGAAAACGGCTCATTTTATCGATGTCAAACAAGAGTACCTTTTTTTAGCAAAAGGTTTAAACTACCCAAAAACATATTTTTTGTGTCTTCACCATACAGGACGTAAAAAATAATATCAATAATGTGCGAAAACTAGTCCGTCCCTGGCAAACTAAAGGGCACTATTTTAAGAGGTCTTTACTAGTATGCATCGTACTAAAATATTATCAAATTATACGGAGCGCTTTAAAAGTTATTCACGAAAAATCGATTTCTATCTGCCCTCTTTAGGGGATCATATCTCCGCAGGGGGCTTAAACGGAAAAATTTTATAGGAACTTGTCGTGTTATTTTCATCTGTTCCATACGTGTGCGAGAGATTTCCACATTTTCCCGGACACCCTGTATAAGTAAAACATGTTTTTATGTAGAAACTCACCTCTGTCCTAAACAATCAAAAACATATTATTGGGTAAAAATCAATATTGGCCAATATATCATTTTACCCATATTTGACCGGACTAATATCTTTTTACCAAGACTTCGTTGTGGTTTATTGTGTTCGATAAGATTTCGTGAGTAGAAGAAAAAGCAAACTGCCAGTGTCAATCTTTATTTACCAACTCTATTTAAAAAGGGGTGGGGAAATGTTCTAGTTAGTTTAAGCGTAGTAAATGATGTTAATTGTTTTTTGCATTGTGCGTGTCGGCCCTAATACTGGGTCGCACTCAGGTTTGTTTCAGGCGCAAATCTCGATTTTGCGGAAAGTGGTTCTTTTAGTTAAATGTTTGATTATTTGCTTTTTTAATCGATTGGGCTTTATATAGTAAAATAAAAAAATATTTTGAAGTCCGTTTCTGATTTTTGCCGATTTCAAAAGATTTGACGACATTTATTGGCTTATAAGGTCCTCCAAAACATAATATTAATTAAAATCGTTTGGTTTCCTGGGGTTTAGTATCCCTTATTTAAGCCTGCTTTTTGGGGCGTTATTACCAGTGGCGCAACCAGCTGCTGGTTTTTGGGGGCTTAAGCTCCAGTTAATAGCATATAACTGCACAGAAACACTAATATATTTTAAATGTTCAATAATTTTGGGAGGCTAATCGCCGTCTTGGAGGGCCAAGCCCCTCTTAGCCCCCACCCCTAATTGCGCCCCTGGTTATTTCTCTTTTATGGGCCTTCCCTATCTTGCAATGTTCATTTAAACACATGACTATACCAACAAGTATGCACCAAGATAATATGCACTTACGTTCCTTTTCAAAAGCATAAAGTAAAAAGCTCATTGTGTTTTACTGCATGACAACTTTAATCCAGATTTGTTTACAGAACCTAAATCGCAAATATTTAAAATGAAATCACGTAAAAATTCCCAGACCGTTTTAAACTTATGGCGACATCTTGTTTAAATAAATTACTAAATATTTAATAAATATTTTATTTTTTAAGAATATAAATAATGGGATAAATACATACGTTTAAAATCTTTGTTTAGTGCTATTTTTTGATTCTTATTTTGAATGATTTAATCCAGAATTTATATTGAAAGGTAAATTCCACCAGTCTATACTTCTTCGATATATTAAGGACACAAGAGAACATTACTTATAGTGTATGTCACAATTATCAGACTGTCAGAATAGATTTATTATTTACATGTGTGCTAAAGTATACACACGTCGCGTCGGCAACTTTAAAACTTTTATGGGCAATTTATGCCAATGCGTGGAGACGGTTAAAAGCAACGACAAACCAATGATAAACCTCTTAAAATGTCAGGAGAAGTTTCAGTGAAAGCATTCTTAGTGTAATTTCTACCTGCTAGTTTTCAACACACTGAAACTCACCTGAAAGCATCGAGCTAGCACGATGTACGTAGGGTGTTCAGTAAGTTTTGAGATACTTTGTAACTAAATGGTGCAGGAAAGTAACATTGATGTTTTGTGTTTGTACATGTCATGACATGTCGTAGTCCTACATAGTTATTAGTAAACTATCAGTTTTGCGCCAGTTCGTGTCCAGCGATTTTAGCGCAATGGCGTCGTGGACGACTATTGAGTGCCGTGCAATTTTGAAATATAACTTTTCATGTGGGTTATTTCAAGAACAGTGTTTAGAAGAAATGAAGCCTATACTTGGTGATGACTATCCATCTCGTGAGACCATATACAGATGGTACAAACAATTTCAGCGGGGCTCGTTTTCGCTTGAAGACGCCTCACGCTCGGGTCGACCGTGTGAAGTAGTACCCCAGAACACATATCTGCCGTCCAAAAAGCTATAGAAAAAAACCGACGAATTACCTATCGACAGTTAGAAGAGACATTGAACATTAGTTTAGCAACATTACACACGATCATACATGAGCACTTGGGTTTTAGAAAAATTTGTACTCTTTGGGTTCCACACAAGTTAACTCCCGAGCAGCAGACACAAATAGTGAATTGGTGTAAAAATATGATGTCCAAATTCCAGGAGGGTAAATCTAAAGACATAGTGTCGATCGTCACGGGAGATGAAACTTATCTTTATTATTACGACGTCCCAACTAAACAACAGAATAAGATATTGGTTCTCGAAGGTGAAGAAACTCCGACCGAAGTTCGCAAATCAAGATCTGTAAAAAAATAATGATAGTTGTTTTCTTTGGTTCAAGAGGAATAATTGAACGTGTTGTGCTCCGAGAACAGAAGACCGTAAATGCTCTCTGGTACACTACAGTATGCCTTTCAAAACTTATAGAAAAGTTAATAGTGATTCGCCAAACTCGCAACTCGCTAGCTGGTACCTTCATCATGACAATGCCCCACCTCATCGAGCTGAACTTACCAGTCAATTTTTGACAGATGCAAGCTTGAGACTTTTGGAACATCTGCCTTATAGCCCCGACTTGGCGCCGTGTGACTTTGGGTTGTTTCCTTTTGTCAAGAGCCAACTGAAAGGACAAAAGTTTAAAACTGAAGACGCGCTACTGGAGGCCTGGGATAAAATATGCGCTGAAATTTCAAATGAAAAGTGGAAAGCTATTTTCAGTGACTGGTTTGTTAGAATGGAAAAGTGTATTCAATGTGGTGGAAATTATGTTGAAAATATCAAATAAATGTACGTATATCTCAAAACTTTTCGAACACCCTACGTATATACATCGTGACACTATAGTCCATCCTTCTGTGCGATAGTAAAGATACAAATTAAACAATGTCTTTCATCACTAATTTAATTGAATTCCCTAAATAGAAGCATGCATTTATGGTCTATGGGGATAGCCACCCTCGGCCTGAAGAATAAGTATTGGACATCCGTTATGGAGAGAATTACATTAGGTGGAAGCTAAGCAGATTTAAGAGTTATCATGTGAAAGCATAATTTATTTTATAAGAATCATTATACTAATGTATGGCAACACAATGCTGAATCAAAAACTCTAACGTAATTTGGGCCCTAATAATCTAATAATACATTAATAATTATGTAAATATTAGTCCTATTATTATATTTGGATTAATTATTAAGTAACCCTTTAGTGACCTAAAAAGTGATTTATTTACATTCAAAAAGCTATTGGGACACTTATCTCATTGTTGTATTAAACTTATAAATGAAGATTGTACACTTTAAAACTAGGCCTCTCATTTAATGTTTGTTTTAAGAAAGCAACAACGGCCCAACCTATTTTCTGGATTTATTCATTCATATAAATATACTATTTTTCGAAAACTGTAAAAATACGTTGGGAACAATCGTACCTACTCAATATCCTATTCATCCTAAATTGAAATTTTCGAAAGTAAAATTAATGACATAAGTGGGGAGGGGGCAATGCATTTACATATTTTTTTTACTCATACATTAAAGAAACCATCCAAATTCCTCTATTACATCGCTGTAGAAAGGTGGGCGAAATTTCACTAACAAGATTGTTCTCGATTGTCAAAAGAGAAATCATATCGTTGGGGAAGCAATGCTTCCCTTGCTTCCATGGACCGAACGCCCATGCCATCATTATCCTATAAAACATATCAACAAATGATCAACGTATAGTCAATTGATTACGATTGTCCTGACAGTCTATTTTCGTTAGGACTAGTTGCTGCAAAGGCAAATTAATCAGCATTTTTAGATCATTGTCTATTTAGCTAAAGAAGAATTGGTTAGTACGAGTTTGGGTTTGTTTCATTTTTTTTAAATTCTGTAAACTCCGTTGAACGATTATTTACACCGAAAAGAACATGTATGTTTGATTTAAGGAAAATTGCTATAAAAAAGACTTATGGGAAAACAATATATTACTGGTAAAGTAAAGGTTCTTCTAAATATTTATATCACCTTATCAGATTCTGCCGACCGCACTTCTAAATCGTCTTCCGAGAATTCAGTTAACATCTCTTCGGTAGCTCGCTAACAACCAGGGCGTGGTTCTTTAAATCCAGTCCTCTAATGACCATTGTTTGTTAAAAAGGCTCGAACAACAATACCGGGTACTTCTCCAAGAGATTAGTCTCATCGCAGTCAAGAAATCAAGAGTTTGGCGCCGATGACACGGCAAGTTTCAACCGAACCGGCTTATTAGCGGTAACAAAGGATTTGACAAGATGTCGTGAGGGATTCGCGACGTTGGGGGTCTGTCCCATTTTGGTGACGAAATCTCATGAATGATGTATAACCTATATATGTAATAATTATGGTATTCGCATTAGAAGAAGACACTTGTACATAAAATTAGAAGACCTGCACATGGCTTTATATTTATATTTTGCAACCCACTTTTGAGCATAAAAAGAAACAAATGAACATCAAAAACTCAAAAAAATGACAAGGTTAAGTTTTTTTTAATTTTAAATTACCACATTTAATGGGTAGTGTGAATAAAATTGTAGTATGAACTTAAACTACCTTTCTTGTAGCAAAAGCTAACATTTTGTGAATAATATTAAGTCGTACCTTAAACTTATAAGTTTATTCTGTTTGCCTTAAGAATATTCTGTTTTTTGTAATAAAAGCTTATTTAGATGTGAATAAAATGCATCTTCACTAAAATTTTTAAGTAATAACTTTAAATTTTTTAAGCCAGCTAATGTGCAGCTTAAAAATTACTCTTGTGTAGAACTTTACTCGAGCACATTTAAAAATGGCTCAATTTATGAACATCAGACGTTGAGTGGTTAGCAGAGCATTTCCTTGAAGACACTGGAGAAACAAGGAAAAAAGCATTAAATTCCAGAAAAAAATGCAGATATTTCTTCGATTTTTAAGTGATCCGGGCTTTCAAATTGGAGTTGGAAAGGATGAAGGCGTTTATCGAACAACAGTAAGTAAAACTGTGAAATTTGTTTTGAATAAAATAATTCAAAAATCACACATTTGGATACGTTTTCCTTTAAATAACATTTCTGAATCACAACAAGAGTGGAGTGCTAAGTATCAGTTTCATTGTGCATTTGGTGCTACTAATTGTACACATATAAGAATTTCAAAACCATCTGAGCATGGAGACGAATACTATAACAGAAAAAGGTTACTTTAGCATTAATGTACAGGCAACATGTAATGCAAAAAATAATTTACTTCCATAGACGCTCAGTGGCCTGGGTCAGTACACGACAGTAGAATACTAAAGAATTTTGCAATTTATGTCCAAATGAATAATATGCGGCATAATATTATGGTGTTATTAGGTGATTCTGGTTATGGAGTCAGACGTTGGCTGATGACGCCATACAAAAATCCTGAAACTTTGCGTTTAACACACTCTTCACGAAAGAAAGAGTCATAATCAAAAGGTGCTTTGGCCAACTGAAGAAAAGGTTTCCAGTTTTGCAATATATGGTTAGGGTAAAACTAGACAGAGTTGCATCTGTTATTATTAGTTGTGCTGTACTTCATAATATATCAAAGTATATAAATGATCCACTTTCTGTCGATGAAGAAGAAGATGTCATGAATAACGAAGAAGAAGAGGAATACAATTTAGAAAATGACGATGAAAATGTTAGGAGAAGGGGACTCCAACGGAGAGAAGAAATCAAAAATTTAATTTACCATTTAAACATTTAATTATAAATTGTTGTAATTATAGATTAAAAATTATATTCAAACACTGTTGTAACAAAGTCAAGAGATTCACTGTCGTAATCAGAATTCATTTTTAAAACTTTTACGAATGTCTGCCTGCTTATGGTTGTACCTAATAACTAAATAAACTTAAAAATCTGTTGACAAAAATAGAAAAGGGCCAGTTTTACAAGTTTTTTTTTAGATTTGTGTTTCCTGCTGTTAGTTTAAACTTATCTTTTTAAGTATACACTTATAAGTATAAGCAAAATATTATTCACAAATTTTTCAGAATGTACTTAAACTTATAGCTGAATCTAATAAGATTGTACTTATGCTATAACTTAATTCTTAAAGTAAACACTTATTTTTTATTTACACTGCCCAATATATCTATCCTTAGTAGGTTCGGAAATCTGGCCATATAAATTTGGGTATAATTTTCATTACATCTACAGTCACACCTTAGTGCCGTAGCTGGATGTAATGGAAATAATACTCAGATTTAATTGGCCATATTTCTTAAACTATTAAAGAAAATATATCAAATGTGGTATTTTTGTAAATCTTTTTAAAAAAGCTTTTTAATGGTAACACAATATATAGGATGTTCCTTTAAAAAAAAATACCATTTTATTTTTCTTGAGTTTTTGATGTTTATTTGTTTCCTTTTTATGCTCAAAAGATAATAGATAAAAAAGTATAAAATTTTTATACAGGACGTCTTTTTTATCTTCTTTGGTTATCGTTAAAAGTGGGTGGCAAAATATAAGTTAAAACCCTGTACATACATTGTAAATATACTAGTAGTAAGTAACTAAAATATCTTAGCTGAATTTAGATAATAAGGAATAAGGATAATGCAGATATTTTTTTTGTAGGAAACTGAATAAATCTTAGATGAGCGTATCAAAATTCTTGTTAAATTTAATTTCTTACATTTGTCGTTTTCAAAAAAAGGTAATAGTTCCAACTTAAGTAATAAGTAACCAAGAAACATAAATAAGCATTTTTTTTTAAATAATAGCGTCAGTTTTAGACAAGATGATCAGGGCAGTCGAGAGCTAGAAAGATGTCGAGTCGCCCATTACGGATGCATTTAATTTGACAAAAGGTTGATTGAAGTTAAAATTACATAATACTAAATATAGAATAACTTTGCCACCGTTTTAAAATATGCCTCTTAAGGTCCCAAATGAATATTTTTTTTTTTTTTGATAAAGATGATTCTACTATTATTTCATAAACTTCTACAACTAAAACCATGATGTTTACAGGGTGTCTTCTAAATGATTAAAGGGTGGTTTTTTAAATGTTTTATAAAGAAAAAATATTTTTGAAAATTATAAAAATTTGACATTATTTTGTGGGTCTATAGTGAAAACTAAAATTGTCAAATTTTAATTCTAAATGTCATGTCATCCTTGGTTTAAATTGTTTTATTAAAATATTTACTACCTGCTGGCGATGTAATAGTAATAATTATATTAATTAAACAATAACATAATTAACCTCAATAAAAAAAAGCAATAAATAATTGGTATTTAGCTCTTTAATGACCATTTATAATTTTCACATTTACTTCTTATAACAATTTTAAAACAGCTAATTAGGGATATTTTTTTCTGGAGAGCCTACTCAAAACATGTAGATGATGTAATTGCTAAAGACGACTATAAGAAGTCATGAATAGTGGAAAATTAAAAAATAATAATAGGCAATTATAGTCCGTTATACAATCGGGCAAAATTAAGTAGGTTTATACATCCTTATATTCTTTTCCTTAAATTATGTTATTAACAAACGTCATCAAATCAAAGTGTCCAATGGTATAAGTATCAACGATTTTAAAATTAACAAGCATTAATTAAACTACTTATCTTTTCTAATATGATCCTAGTTTGGATGGTAAATAATATAGTTGTTAAATGACATCATAATTAAAATTATTTTTGTTCAGGTTAAAATTAAAATTGGCAAAAAAAAGAATTAGACATAATGTGTATTGACACAAAAGCACTGGACTTATAATTAACATAGATCCACAGAATAAAGAAAATTGGTGTGTGCTGGGTATCGGTCAAAGATTTTCTCACGTATTTTTTCCGATGAACACGAATTTTAAGTCAAAACTTGAGGTCAAACTGTAAAATACCAAATTGGGGGTGCCAAGGGGCACTAGCATTTTGTTTTCAAATAGATTCAATAAATTTAAAACTGTGCTCAACGCCACTTTATTTTTGAGAATTTGCCAAGCCGTTCCAGACCTATAAGCCAATATCATTAAAACAATACTTTTTGTACAGTATTTAGGACAAATTTTAAATAGTTTTAAGTCTGGAACGACCAGACTGATTAGCAAAAACTAAATGGAATTGAGTGAAGGTGGAGAATCAAAGGGCCTTTAAAACAAGGTGCTTAACCTCCCCCTTTTATTTGAAAAACAATGCCCTCTTGGCACCAACAAAGTTTAACCCCCAGTTTTAACTTCAGATTCGTGTTCAGCGAAAAAATATGTGAGAAAATATTTGTCTGATACACAGTACAGACCACTTTTAAGCAATTCCCAGAAGATATACTAAACTTGTATTTAAATATATGGAACTTCTTTACTTTTGGCGGATAATCTTAGGTTCCCAACATAAAAAATAATACATTATTGCTATTTCTTATAAACCAACGCAAAATACTTCCATTTTTACGTCTAACCTACATGACTCATCTGTAGCAGTGTTATTATTACCTATCTTACATTTAGTCTTCATACTCACTTGATTACATACTCTATCTTCTTCTTTGTACATGCTGCGTCTACATATCCACGTAACAACCCATCTATTTATCAAAAACCCTTCTTTTTTGTAATATCAGTCTTCATCTTCGTTCACAGGTATCATCAAATCAGTCACGGTTGAGTAATATGTATTTTGAATTTATGATGGGGCAATCGGGTCGAATGTGTCGTAAAGCAGATAGCGGAAAACGAGGATGTGTCAATATTATATTTTTATCGAAAATGAAAAAGAAATACTATTAATTGTACATATAAATAGCATTTACCATTAAAAATATACATAACAAAAATCTGTAAACGTCCCGACGGTCTCGAACTATCTCGCCATTATCCCATGAGCGCCCAGCAACTATTTTGTAAACCAAACAATCCTCGGGGATTTTTTAACCGACTTCAAAAAGGAGGAGGTTCTTAATTCGCTTGTATGTTTTTTTTCTGAGTGTAAATTCGCGAATACTCGGGCATTTGTGCGCCGAATTTATAAAATTCTTTTTTATTTGAGAAAGTGCACTTTTGTAGTGAGTCCATGAAAAAACCAAATCAGGATCGCGAGAGAGAAAGGTACTAGACCTATTTTTTTAATTTTCGCCTTACGTTGTTCGGGCGGCAAAGCTGTGTGCCTCTAGTGTGGTATATGCTGAGATCATAAAGATCAGGGGGCATTCAGAATCGACATCTTGGGGTAAATTTTACCCTTTACGCCGAACTAAAAGAGGTACTAGTAGTGTTTTTAGTGCATTTAGTAATAATATTAAACTAAAAAACAAAAAGTAAATAGTTTCAAAAAAATAAAATAAACCGACATCAAAACAATAATAAAAAGTAAAAAATAAAAAAAAACATAAAAAAGAAGTCGGGTAATAACATATGATGTGCTTAACTACTCAATATTAATAACTAAATTAACAAAAGCTTTTTACAATTGAATACCATATTATATTATTAAGCGTCTTTATTTTTTTTTGTTCATTTTTTACTTTTTATTGAGTTTTATTATTTTTTTAAGTCTTTTTTATCGGTTTATTGTTAAGAAAGTTCCTCAAACATATAAAACCCCAGTGATTTTTTTTTATCTTTGAACAATCCACAATAATACCAATGTACCCGGGATTTCTGAAAGGTAAGAGGAAGTCTGTTAACACGGGACTTAAGTACTTGAAGACTTAAAGGGAAAAAACCTCTGCAAACAGCAGGTTCCACATTCTAGAAACAGAAAAAAAAAAAAAAAACGAATAAGATGGGAAGTTACAAGACTGTCCATTAAAACCGGATAATGACGCATAGGTGTCGTAGCAGAGTTTATCTGTTGGGAGAGCTGCAAGTGGTGGAATTATACTGGATAATTTCTCGTAGCAGAAGCCGTGGAAAAACCTATAAAAAAAGCAATAGATCTCCTACAGCCCGACGATGAGCAAGAGAAGAAAGGCTTTTTGTAAGCAAAGAATTATTAATGAGGCGCTGTCGGATCATTTTTGACCAAGACAATGCCGGCTGTCACATCTCATCTACTAACCGATGTAAGCAACCAAAAAACAAATTAATTTGTCGTCCGCCGAACAATCCTGATTTGACACCAAATGAAATGGACCTTTTGTTTAGGGTCGTCAAGAATAAATTACGTTGACAGCGATTTCTGTCAGCAGAAAAAGCTGTTGATGCATTCAAAAAACATTTTTTAATGTCTTTCAAGCGGAATGGAAAAATTACTTTGTGAACTGGTTAAAAAGCATAGTAAAGTTTATAGTTTATAAAGAATAATATTTTAAAAACAATAAAATCCCTTTAAAGGACAATTTACGGATTTTTTATTATTAGGCTTAAAATTTAACTAGTGTCTCTTGAACATTCATTAAACTTTATCAAGTTGCTATCAACACTCGTATATTATAATAAATTAATCATAAAAAACAATAATAAAATGAAAATAAAAAAAGCGTATCAAATAAATAATAGCATACAAATAATATAAATTAGATATAAGCAATGATTCAATATCTGCTATAAAAAGATTTTCCCATTTGTCTTAACAATTCCACAGTGAAAAATAATCAGACAACAATAGCAATATACACTCCCAATTATTTCATAACATAACTGTAACAAGATCTATACGATTTTTTTGTTATGTCTTTAGAGGCAGAATAATGACATGTTGTTTTGCATTTATTGATTGAAAAGTATTTACCAAGCATAACCAATCAGAAATTGGACAACAATTTAATATCGCTTTGATTGATTCTTATCAGTTTAATGATCACTAGATGACAAAAGTTGATTAGAGTAAGATCACATCATTTTTACTTGATCATGAAAACGAAAAACATGTATTTTTTAAAGGGTTGTTACTATTAACAATTATTCTCCAAAACAGTTTATTGAAAATTTTATTTTAACAAGATATTTTTTTAAATTAAAATTTCGAGTACTTTTAATTAAAAAATCGATTTCTAAGTAACGATTAAAGATAAGTAAATGATTTTTCAGAATTTATTGTTAAATATCTATATTTTTAGAAAATATAAAACATTTAAAATTATTTATTAGCCAATTGTTAATTAACTTTTTAATTACGTGCTTTATATATTCAACTTTAAAATAATAAAAAAAAACACTGTTCGCGAGTGTCAATTTAACTTTCAATCAAGAATTATGTGCAAAAAGGAGGAATATGGTAAAAATAAGGTTAATTTGATTTTCAAGTTTGATGATTGATATCTCGAAAACAAAACGTTGCCGACTAAAAATTCTTTCAGAGCAAAAAGCCCCGTATGCCAAAAATCCCCAAAATCGACGTGGTGTCGGAGGAGTAAAAATTTACCAAATTTATCTTGTAAAGAACGAGCCATTTTAGGAAATTTTAAGTTAAGAATATTTTTGGTGAATTCGAATAAAAGTTTTTAAAAGCTGTTTGACAGCAACAGCCGAAAATCACAAGTTACACCTAAAAAAGCATTATAAATATAGAAGGCAATATTTTATGGATTTGTTAAAAAAAAAGTATTGAACCACAGGCTTTAAAAATGAGGTAGACTGGACCATTTTCATTTAAACAAATATTTAAAAAGTCATCCCAGCTATCACCTTGACATTTAAAACTGTAATTGATATGTTTATAAATACACTTAATAATTTTTTGATAATTCATGCCATTATTAGAGATTTTAAGTTGAATATAAAATTTATATGTCCAAGAAAAGTAAGTGGAGGAATTATACTGGACAATTCTTTAAAGCAGATGCCATGGAAGTACATATAAGAAAGCTATAAATCCCCCACAGCCTGGTGATGGGCAAGAGAGAGAAGCCTTTCAGTAAGTGAAGAATCATTAATAAGACGAACAGCTCTTCTGTGAATTAAATCGAGAATGCTAAGGGTTATGGGGGACGCCATGTCCCAGATATGAGAACAATATTCCAGGAGTGGTCGAATTTGGTACACATACAAAGTGTATAAATTAAAACGGGAAAAATACTTTTTGGCTCGAAAGAAAATTCCAAGCTTTTTCAGATAGATACAATGTATTTATGCCAGTTAAGGTTATTCTTAAATGTGACGCCCACAAGATTGAATGTTTCTTTGCTCTGCAAAACTTGGCCGCTCTTAAGTAAAGGATGGGTATTTGATGACTCTTTTCGCGACAAGGATCATGATTGTGTTTTGGATGCATTAAAATTGACGAGATTTTTGGCGCCCAAATTCAATATTTATTTAAGCTCCTGTGTCAAATTAGGTTTAGGGATTAGTTTAGGAACCTAGATAAAAATATAATCGGTTTTAAATGACTTCTAAAATGGACATATTTCATATTCATCAAAGCCGTTGCTAATAATTAACACAAGAGTAAATATTAGGTTGAAATTGAAGAGTTGATTTCTTCATAATAATATATGGCTACTAATGGCATCTTTACAAATTCGAATTGCAGCTATAACACATAACCAACCAAACTTTCATATATCTAACAATGATTAAATACCACATTTCTAATATAATAATACACCTTCAGTACACCGTAAAGTGCATTAAAATGTACCGCCCCAATTTTGTTGAAAATAAACACATTAATCATAATGTTATTTTAGGCTAATTTACTTCTTGTCAGAATGTTGACACAATCTCGCCCCACCCAGACTTTGATCCATTAGGAATAATGCGTTGTTAGATTAATTAAGTTGAATAATAAATTGGTGGGTAGATGCAGTGAGGAGTTAGGGTGATTTCTAATCTACTATTAAAAAATATGTCACAGCACCTTAATGAAGAAACTTCTTTCCTTCGCTACTATATTATCTAGATCTAGGGTATTCGCGATTCAGATTTACAAATACAATATTGTAACACGGTCAATCAACTGATAAAATTAGGTAGTTAGATCTAAAATGGCGAAATTCGAAATAACCTCATTTTTGGTTTAAGCCATTAAATTTTAGAAAATAAATATTAGGCATTATTGCCTAACAACAACAACAAGATATATTAGAATCAAAGGAGGAGTAATAAATATCAGCCCGTTTTCGTCCATCATAGTCACGAAAATTAAAAGTTCTTGTCAACATTAATTTATTATAACTATAAGAAGTTCAGGTGTTAGCCTTTACATTTTTTCAGAAGTGGTATAAAAAAATTAATAGCAAGTTCAATAAACGACCATAAAACTTGGCAAAGGGGGTCATGTAACACCTTGTTTTAAAGGCCTTTTAATTTTCTAGCCATTGCTGTTTCATTTTTTAAAAGCGGCCGATTTGTTCTACAGTTACAAGCGTTTAAAGTTTAGCTACAATTTATACATACTGTGTGGTGTTTAAAAGTTCTCTTTCACATAACTTTTAAATAGAACAAGATATCGAAGTCGGATAAAATTTTGGTAAAACCTTAGTTACTTTTTGGTATGAAAATATTTTTTGTCACGTGGCGTAGTGTTAAGGGAGCACTAGCAACTTTTTTTTCAAAATAAAAGGGAGGGTCATATAGCACCTCGTTTTTAAGGTCCTAGAATTCTCTACCCAACTTTTTAAAATCGTCCCAGCCGTTTCAAAAAAGATTTTTTGTTCTGGCAAATGAATGAGTTTGCATATTGAAAAGTTATTTTAATTTCTAAACATTATTCCTTCATAGTAATTTTCGATATTTTTAAAAATAAGGGTACTTTCCTCTTGAACAAAATTCATGTTTTTTTAAGATACCTCGTATACTACTGAAAAAAATGAATATCTAATGACGACTTTTGCTAAAGAATACATTTTTATCGTAAAATTAATAATAAAAAAACTTCTCATATGTAGGAACATAGAGTAAGGAAATTATAAGAGTTATCATGGAATAGCCAATTTAAGGACAGGTCATGCGAAAACTCCCAATATAATTTTATTCGTTTCTCGTTGAAATACCGCCAGTTAGTCATTTCAGTAAGCATACGTGTCTCCCCACCGCTGATGATACACGAGGCGAGGCTTCGACCGACGTTTCTCTTATCCGTAGGTATGTTACTTTATGGTAGGAATTAGGCGGACACGATGTATATTTGGTTTGTGACCAATTCACTAGTTTATAAGGCCTACAAATCGGAAAAAAATTTATATGGTGTGGGTCACATGTCAAAGGTAAGCTTCATGTCTTAGTTTTTAGATAAAATAATTTGAAAATCCTAGTTGCGCATCTGCAATTTTATATTTTGATTAATTTTTCCACTATAGCATAATAATGATATCTAATTGGCATTACATGGATCATTTATTATTATTTTTGAAATTTAGGTAAACAACTAACACTTTAAATTATTTAAATGTTTTTGTAAGAATGATAATAATAATAAAAAAATAATAAAAATCTAATGCGATGAGCGATCGCCTTGGGGTAAATTCATTTATGTGATAAGTTGATGAGCAAAATTACTAATAACGGCCGGTGCAGTACGAAATACAAAATATGTGTAAGAACACATTTGACAATTTATGTCCGCTATTTGTACAGGTTAAATAGCATAATATGGCGTACGGTACTTGATGACAGAATAATTAAAATAGCAGAAACATATCTCGCGTCTAATAAGCCCCGTACCAGAAATTTTCAATTTGCCCATCATCAACCGTTGGTCTATCTGTCTGTCAGTCTGATTGCCTATTAGACGATCTGGAGAATATTGCAATGGGGCGCCCCCAGGTGATTTAAATTACAATCACCATGGGTATAACTAAGACAAGTTATATCTAGCTTATTATACCTATTTTTAGGCCTACCTCAACTAAAATGGGAAGTCTAAATAGGATCTATCATATTATTTTAGCAAGCTTTTATTTGAAAACACTTGATTCGAAATAGAAGTTGTTAAAACGATATTTTTTATTAGAATTAAGTTAATCATTCCAGTTTGAAGAAATATATGTGTTTGTTTTATAAATTCGGTATACCTCTTTCCAATGTTCTTTTTGCACCACAAATTTTGGCAGTGAAAATTGCACTGCCAAAAAATGTGGCCGCCAGGGTCAACTAGATGTCTAACGAAAAGACAAACTTATTAGAATAGATAAACATTAAACTGTTAATATTTCAAAAACTATATTTTTTAAAATAGATATTTTTGTACAAACGTATCTTTGCTTTTAATGCTTAATAGGATAGAGCAATAAAAGGGAGGAGTTTCCATTTGAAAAAATTGACTTGTAAGGTTTTGGTCGATATGATTTTTAAAGATTATTTTTGACCATCCTATATTTATTAATTGTTAAAATATCAATACAGTCTACTAAAGAAGGTCTTTCTTTGCCAGGAATTTAACCCCAATTCCTATTAAGGGCTTTTAAAGCTTTTGTTTAGAAAAAATTAATCGTTATGTAATGGCTTGCAAAGGTAATTTTTGACATGGAATTTAATATAGGTCAATAATGGTAGGACTTAGATATAGAATGTTATACACATGAAATACGTATGTTTCGAATTTTACGGAAATACTAATAATATATAGCGTGTTCCATTTTAAATATGTTAGTTGACATTAACATTCGGTATAACCGGAAGTACAAGAGCTGCAATTTTTTCTTTACATTTTAATTGTATGTATAATGACTTTATAATGTTATCAAATTATTAAAATTTTCCAAAGCTTACTTATCGAGAAATAGATAGCAGCAGTTCCTCGTGGGATACTGTGGCAGTTGTAGTTATAGCATATACGCGATAATAAAAGTAATTTTTCGATTGCACTTAACAACTTAAACATAAATATCTTGAAAACGGTAACTCAGAGCTATTTTTTTAAAGTATACCTTTTTTTGGGTGAAGATACATAGGGGAGTGAAAATTGGTGAGATTTGCTTCAACTCCCTCCCTCCTCACCCCCAATCTCATTTAGGATTTACGGGAATTTAAAAGACATCATTTCTCAAAACCGGAATTAATTTTCTCTTCAAAATAATTTTGCATAGCAAATAACAAGGTCCTCGACCTCTCAAAGTGACACTGCATCACAGGATACATTTTTCCTGGGTACCAGCACAAATCTCGTTTCCTGTTTCTAGCAGAAGAAAATTTACGTAATATTTGCACAGACCCACCTCCCCCACGGTGAGATTAAGTAGATTCAAGCCAAACCCTCCGCCCTTCCCCTAAATTCCTCACGTAATTTATGAACGCCCCAAATAGGAGGTTCACCGTTTAACTCAGATAATACGTAAAGCGTACTACAGTAATAGTTACAATTTTCTAAGAATTCAAACTTCATAGTAAGTATAAACGGATCGATCGAGCGAAACCTCGGAGCTTATACTATGCCAATGTACGGAATTAACAGGCCAGAAACTAAAATATCTGGAAGGAGTTTGGAGTTTTCTTGACTTCAGAAGATATAAAAAGGCTCGCCCTCCGAAATATTTTCCAGCTTCGCGAAAAGTTTGTGGATTCGAGGGGATTAACTAATGTACGGTATCCACAAAAGATCTTTTAGGTCAAAGTGGGAGAACGGCTAGCTTAAGCTGAACGACCCGAGCCCCTTTATCACAATACAATTACAATACGAAGTATAAATGGAATCTAAATATGTCATTGTTAAAAAAACTTGTATTGAAATATTCAAAACCGATAAAAGGTCTTGAAATAAAATTTAAATATTGTTTTCTCTTTCACACCCTGTATCTTCCTTATTACCATCTTTTTGAACATAAGTATGTCGGGTAAAATCCTAATATTTCTGCATAAGAAATCAGGTGGTTTTTCTGTGTACTATTAATTAAATGGACACCCTGTATAGAAATGTCTTTTATTTTCTTTGTTACCAACAAAAAATAAACAAATAAATAAAAATAATCAACCATTTCTCCTACATTACTCCGATATAAGTCATACTGTTATATCTTTTTAAATTGATTGCATACTCAAAATATAAAGAAATCAAAAAGTAATAGCCAAGCTATTCAAGTGCCACAATAATAAACCAAATGCTCCATTGGCATTCTGACATTGCATCATGGCGTCTTAATAACATGGCGCCAAAAAATTGGGTCAATAAGAGTAATGCCAGTTACGCCTCTTATAGTCGTATATAAGATACAAAAAATCTTTGGTCTTAAATCTAATTATTACGGTTTCAGCCTACAACGTATTGCATAGTAAAAAGTAAGGTATGGTATTGTATGGGAAGAATTTAAATTGGTGTTGGTACCTAGATCAGGGCGGAATTAACAAATAATGTCAGCTATTTCTCAATATCGAATGTAATTTTCTAAAACATTTCTTTAACCAATTTAAAAAATATTTTAATAATCAGTGTTGTGACCAAACACTGATTATTACGAACTAATTCTTCAGAATCAAAGTGCCGTGGGTCTGCATGTCTGTCTGTTCCATAGATAACCTACACATTTAGATCCGCAGTGGAAAGAAGCATTTTTCGGATTTTTACGACCTCGCGCAGTAATCAAATCGAGGGTAGACGAACCGGCACCCCGTACCCTTCGCCCGCGGTCTGACTGTGACGTTCATTAGCTACCGTACTTCAAACAGAAAACCAGGACGCCATCGACAAATTCTTTCCGATAATGCGGATAGTCTGTTTGGCGCCAGGCGCGTTCACTCCTTGATTTGCTTACGCACAAACCCATTTTTTCGCCCATGAAATGTAACTTTTGTTTCGCGCAGGTAATAACATTGGCAATCCATCGAGATCAGTGGTCTGTCCTAAAAGAGATATTTTTCTTATACGAGGTACTTTCTTAATTTCTACAGAAACTAAAGGACGAGAAGCAGAAACCCTCTGCAGGCTACTGATACCTTATGCTAAGCACTTTAGGTATAAAGGAGCAGACACAGAGGGAAGTGTGGATCTTCTCAAGATAAACTGTGAAGAGGTCTATAGGAGTGGTACTTCGTGTTGCTGTATTAAAAGGGGCAACGGAAGAAATCATACCATTTAAAAGCAGAACCAAAAAAATACCAACAGTAAATCTACAGATTGTTGTTTGACACGAGGAAAAAGAAAGAAATGTGAAGTCAATATTAAGCGGAAAAGCTCTTTTTTTGGGAAAGTTCTCAACTGTTATGGGACAACTTTTTTATATATAAAAACAGTATTTTAACTTCGATCTAATTTGTGAACCATAAAGAATGTATTGTGTAGTTTGTTCTGACTTAAATAATATTAGTTGATTGTGTAACATGTAGGAAAAGCGATATATGTTCGGACGAAATTTATCAGTAAATATTTAAAGCATCGCGAAGTTAAGCGGCTGAAAAAATATTCTTGGCCTAGGCCGGAAAAAATTTAGTATGCGTTGCCTTTAACCTACAGTAATTATGCAGTTTGAAGATAAAAAATGCAAAAAATGGATTTAAAATATGCAAATTGCCGTCCGATCGATAAAAAAATTAGTTTATTGTGTATCATGTTGGAAAGGCCGGACAATGATGAATCCCCAAGAGTCCGGAAATATGCTTTTCATACGAATAGCACATACTATTTATTTTCCGATAGAAAATAATTCTTTAATTTTGTTTTATTGTTGTTTTTTTTGTAATTTTAATAAATGTAAACATCATAATTATTTGATTTCGGTATGATACGTTACTATAGTATCACATAGTCTTGTATTGTGGACTGATTTTGATAAACGTCATCAGTGAATATTTAAAGTATACGAAAGGTTAAGCGTCCGTAAAAATATCCCCGGCCATGGCCGGAACACTTCGTTGCCTTGCAACACCTTCTACCTAAAAAAATAATAAATTTTTGTGAAAAAAAAAACGTATTGGAAATATGTAGATTTTCATCCAATCGGAGATGAAAGTACTCTCTTATTTAGAAGTAAAAATACAGTAAATACTAATTTTTTTATTTTTTCGAGCTTTGATGCTTGCTAGGATAGGTAGAGGTTGGAAGTTGGTTAAGTAACAGTAAATATATAACTAATTCTTTAAGGTCTTAATAAAAAAAGGTCCCCAATTCAGTATTAGTTTGGTCTCTTAAAAGAAATATCGGCATTAACTTGAGCATGTTTTTTAAATTTATATACCATAAGTTAAACTAATCATTATTGAGGAATACATAGCATTCGTCAAGGGCTTCAATAAGTAAATTGAGTGAAAGAAAAATATTGTTCACTTTCTTTCAAGACCGCCTTATAGGCATGATATTCCCACAAAAAACTGTTGGATTAAACAAACAGAACACACATTTACAAATTTAGACACTATAGGAATCAACTACCCAACACCATATTATTTTATGCAGTGTTTTCCAATATACAGGCGGGAACAGACTAAGCAAACATTGTTGAGCAACAGTTGATCAACTTGTGAGTTCGCTCAATTTATACGTGTTGCTCAACAGTTGCGCAAGTGTTGACAAACTGTTGCATGATGTTCGCTCCCGAGGCGGTACATCAAAGGAAATGTTGACCAACAGTGCGTCAACAGTTTCTCCGGTGTATACGTGGGCAGACTTGTCAATATGCATTTAGTTTAATTTAGGCATTCGAGAGCGGTACATCGGCAGAGTTACTTTCATTTTATTTGAAAATGTCGCACGATTGGTCAGAAGACCAAGTTCTACATTTGATAGAGCTTATAAGGGAACAATCAAATATATGAAATCCCGAAAATGAAGCTTATAAAAACAAAAATAAACGAACTGACGCATTTAATATTATAGCTACCGTTCCAGAACTATCCCGAGAAGAAAATGAGAGGAAATGGAAAGTTCTGCAAACCCAGTTTAGGCGGGAATGTGCAAAAAGTGTCACAAAATCTGGCCAAGGAACAAATAAATTATACGTGTCCCGTTGGTTTGGATATAAACATTTAATGTTTTTAAAAGACAAGAATACACCAAAGCATACAAGAGATACTCAAGAACAAGTAAGTAAACTTTTTATTTATACATATTATTTTATTCCATTCTATCTTGCCAAGGCACTCTTCCGTGGCCTGAAAAATAATGTGCAAATTGTTCTCGAACTTCCTGTGCTACGTGCTTATGTAAGTAGCAACATGTAAGAACAATTGTTTCAGCAGTAGTAGGTTGCAAAAGCAAGGGCTTTCGCAAAACTCGAAACACAGCCGACATAACGCCAAAAGTATTTTCCACTACTCGTCTTGCTCGCGATAATCTGTAATTAAATGAGCGTTGGAACGTCCCCTTCACATGTTCGCCGGGATATGGTTTCATCAGGTTCTTCTGTAGAGGAAACGCATCGTCGCAAACAAATACAAAAGGTGCTGTTCCGTCCTGCTGTCCTGGCAGGAGTTTTTCAGGTGGTAAATTTAAAGTCCCATCATTTAGTTTTCTTGCGAAAAGTGTATTTTTATAAACACCACCATCTGAAATTCGTCCTTGACATCCCACGTTTGCGTATAAAAATCGATACTTTGCATCTACTACTGCCATAAGGACAATACTGAAAGTGCCCTTGTAATTATAATATTCGCTTCCACTTCGAAAGGGGCATTGTAGTACAACGTGTTTACCGTCAATGGCTCCTAAGCATTGAGGAAAATTCTATAAGTTTTCATAGTCATCGGAAATTTTGAGCCATTATTCAGGTGAATCTGGTAACTGAAAAAAACACATTATTTAAAAAAAAGATATATCCAACTAAGGCCACAATTGTTCATTATGTGCTCTATGACCTCCCAACATCTATATCTGTACTCTGCATATCATTATTATACCCATACTATAGGCATGTATACTTTGTTTCAGGAGTTAGAAAACACGCAATACGAGGATTCATCAGATACCATCCTTACTGAAGGTTCCTCAAGAATTCTTCAATTACAGCAAGCAGAAACACCCCATGATATAGTGAAGCAGTTGGCAACAATAAGAAAGGAAAGTTCTGGAAAGCAGTTAAACCCATCGGATCCTCATGATATTGGAATAGAATCTGAACCGTCACAACGAGACACCGTAAGGCAGTTAGTCCCAGCAGGAAAAAAAACCTCGGGAAAGCGTCCAAATATGTCTGATCCTCAAATGGATGAAGCTTTTAAAACAATAAAAACACTTACGGAAAATCGAAAAGTAAGGGATAGCTTTGAAGTATATGGGGAATACGTGGCAAATAAATTAAGAACGTATGATGCATTTGTTCGAGCTGATGTAGAACATAAAATTAATTGCGTTCTCCATGATGCTGATATGCGAATACTTTATAATTCACATGGGCAGTTTACTCCAAGAACAACGAATTTGCCACTACCAACTGTATCACCTGTCTCAAGTTCGCTCTCCTACGCACCAGCTCCATCTCCTTATTATACGAGTACATCAACAAGCATTCAACATCCTTCTGATCAAGATAGTCCAAATGAACATAGCTTTATTGACGCCCTAATTGGATCCCAAGCGGATAACTGTACAGACATTTCATAAAAAACTATGTTACGTTCTTATAATATTATGTTTTTATTTGATTAAACTAGGAAAAAAGAATTTGATTTCTTTTCTTACCTGAATATGATCTGCCAATGCTTCTATAAGGGCTTCGCAAGTTTCAGGAACTATAGTACCAATAAGCTGTTTAGAAATTTGAAATAGATACATTAGACTGACATACGAATCTCCAGTGGCTAAAAATCTTAAAGTTATCATCAATCTTGTTTTCACGCATATGGCTTCCCGAAAGTTTGTATTTTTTTTGGCAATTTTAGGTCCAATCATAACGATGAGACTTTCAAATGCGGTTGCATTAACACGAGTGAAGTTTTTGAACAGCATTTGGTCTTCCATTCTTAATTCTGGTAAAAGTTCCGTTTTCTGTTTGCGAATATACTTTTTGCCACCACCGACGCTTTCTGCACTTACGCGATTTTTAATTTTCACTAATAAAAAAGTGCACCATGCGAGTAAAGCATCGTCTTCGTCGCACATTTTGGCTCGACTGAACGAACTTTTCAGCAACAAGGTTCACCGATATTTTCCAACAATCATCGACGTTTGTTTGCCAACAGTTCATCAACTCTTGCTCAACAGTTGTTCAACTGTTGCTCAACAATATTTGCTTAGTCTGTTCCCACCTTACTGCAAACAAGGCGTAAAAAATCACATGGAACCAACTCTGGGACCCAAGGCGGCCACGCACGAATTGTTTCGCGTCTATCAGTTCTTTCTCGTGACTTTTGGCGCCGGTCGGCATACTTAGAACGCTAACATGGAGGTCAACGCTTTGCGCTTTGATACCACACACTTGGTAGATGAAAGATGTTAATTTCATTCATAAAAGTTTGACTGTTATTACCCTAATAATAGGATATTAATATTGTGTTAGGTAATAAACCTAACATATTAATCATAAATACCTACAGGGCTTATACCCGTGGTGTAATTGAAATATCTCAGAAATTGCGAACAGATTTAAAAATGGATTGTTTTAGATCTTTATGTTGCTGCCTTCTTTCCGTTAAAGGAATCATATAATTAAGGATTGGTCGTATTTGGCAAAAACATGACAAAAACAATTATTCCACATTACAAAATATGTATAAAGAAAAGTTTATGTAATTATGGGTCCGCAAATTTTTCGTTCTCAAAGATACAAGATATCAAACTTTTCAAAAAACTGAAAATTTTCGAAAACACTTATTTAGTAAAAATTGTTGGACTGGATATATACCTTATATAAATATGTATTTATTGTTGTTACATAATTACTAATATAAAATCATAAAATCTAATTTTTAAAAAACATTATGTCTGTATTTTTATTTTCTTAATCCAAAGAAATCAGAAAAATTTTACACAAATTTACACAGTCAGTGGCGTACCATTTACTTGTTAGAAATTTACCTTTAGTAGCCGCTCGGGACGCCACTGGACTCTTAAATTTATTGTAATTGCAATTAAATTTACTGAAGATGGTCATAAATTACCCATTTAATGCCATAAATATCATTACCAAATTAAAACAAAACTAGATAAAAGATATTGCAGACCTATGTTTACATAAACTTTTATTTATATTTTTAATAGTAGAATCTGCCCTTAAATTTTCTTAACAACATTTTGTAACACCCTGTATACCGAGTGACAACGAAATTACTATCCGGCAATTTATTTCCTTTAGTGCAACCCTGTAGTTCTCAAATTTAGGGACGTTATATTGCATCACCGGATGCCAATTTCAAGTATAATAACATCTGTGTATTAATTTCGGTTTAACCGGAAGTAATATAAACTTTTATATTTTAAATCTAACACCTCATATATTTTTCAGGATTTGACTTTTTCAAGTCATTTCTAATAAAAACCTTAAATATATCTATAACCTAACTTTTTTGGTTTTAGAAAAAATGGCGTTCAAAAATGGCTAAACGACCGCACAATATGTAATTGCAAACAACAAAAAAAGTGCTCTAAAATTTGAACTTCTAAATATGATAACCTTAATAATTTTAATGGAACACTCTATATATTTTTTTAAATTTCAATTCTTCAAGCTATTCCTAACATAATATACCCATAACCTATCTTTTTTAGTTTTCGAGGAAACGGCGTTTGAAAAGGTCCAGAAGACGACACAATATCCATGAAACTTTATTGTGAAATCATTCGAACCTTTTCAAACTCCGTTTTCTCTAAAAATAAAAGAGATATGTTGTGGGTATACTAAAGGTTTTATGTCAGGAATGACTTTTAGAATTTAAATTTTAAAAAAATATACAGGGTGTTTGAATTAAAATATTAAAGTTTTTCCGGTAAAACCGAAAGTAATAGCCAAAACTCTTATATTTAAAAGTGGCTTCTCATGGACCTTCTTATACATCCTAAAATTTAAAAATAATAAATACTATTACATTGAAGGAAATAAAATGCTGGATAGTAATTTCCTTGTCACCCGGTATAACATAGTCAATCTAATATAAGCGTTTTTTTTAATACCGTATGTACAACATACAACTTTTAAGCGATTATTTTAGTTTCCTCTTTAAGTTGTATTGACCGATATCAAATTTTGTTATTTTTAATATAAAGAGATTTATAGCTTCCTAAACAAATTTTGATTATCTAATACCCTGGCTGTTTTGATTCCTTGAACCTATTAGATGCTGGAAGAGTATATTTTTTAAACGAAAGCCAGATATTATTAGCAACAGTGGCGTCAGTAATTTATCAGTAGAGTTCTTTATTTACAAAGTGTCTTGAATTGAATAATTAATAGTTTAAAAAAACTAAAAAACAAGCTTTTATATGCAACCGAACTAAAAATTAAAAAATAATTTTTCATTAAAAAAAAATATTTTCACTTCATAGTAAAAAGCGTGGGGTGCTTAATATATTAAATGTTATAATTATTATATTTGCCAATATCTATGATGGAAAAGTTATGAAAAAATAGTAAAATGCACCCCACGCTTTTTACTATGAAGTGAAAATATTTTTTAATGAAAAATTATTTTTTAATTTTTAGTTCGGTTGCATATAAAAGCGTGTTTTTTAGTTTTTAAACTATTAATTATTTTTCATTTTTAGTTCGTTATATTGCACAAAATTCTTAATATAACAGTAAATTAGAACATACTATTTAATTAAGCAGCAAAAGAAAATAACCAGCCCCCTATGAAATGACAATGGTAGCAAATTTTAAAATTTGCAAAAGATTACAACTCACTAAAAAATTTCTTCTTCATTAAGTAGCAAAGTGTCAAATTTTGCCCACAGATGGCAATCCAGGCAATGTTTGGACCGTTGCCAACATTTTGCAATCCACTAAAAAATTTCTTCTTCATTTAATAGCAAAGTTTGAAATTTTTCCAACAGATGGCATCCTAGGTGTTGTTTTTATAATATAATGGAATTTTTTTCCTGGCGATTAAAAAAAAGATAAAGGGATACTGTTTGCAGATTATTGCATTGTCATGGGTCCTTAATACGTGTGCAAAGTTTCAAAGAAATCGAATAGCTGGAAGTTGGTTAAAATTAGGCTCAAAGATTCCGTTACATAGCCAGATTGATAGATAGTTACAACCCAAGTTAATAAAAGCGTGTTAATAAAAAATGGAATAAAAAATAAAAATATGGCTTATCATTTTTAATAGCGACTTATTCCATCCGTTTTAATAAAAATAATTTTGTATTTAGATTTACTAATAACGAAACAAGTTAACGATTTAACTTAGAAAAAAAATGCCACAAAAAGTCAATATTCTGTCAAAGTTTTATTATAGCGTTTATAATAATTTTAATTTATGTTGATTAAAGTAAAACATACAGTATCGGACAAAATTAGAGAGACTCGACTAATTATGACTTTTACGCAATACCAAAATATATTGAATTCTTAAAATTTAGCTAAAAGATTTATGTCATTAAGTAGTATACAATGACACTAAAATAAATTCAGAAACATTGTTTTCCAAAATTTATTAATAAAAGTAAAAAAATATATTCAATTCTATGTGACAAAATTAAAGAGACTTATCCTAAATTAAATTTGTATTTTATACTAATGAAACTAAAATAATATTTCGCCCAGTACCCTTTGTTCTCAATCACTTTCTTGACATCTATTTGGCATGGACCCAATGAGGTTGGAAATTACAGCCGGATCCATTGATTTCCAGGCATTTTCGATATCTTCAAATAACTGAGCACGATTGCTGATATTTTTTGTTCGAATCTTTTTATCAATTATCTCCCAGAGATTCTCAATGGGGTTCAAGTCTGGAGATTGGGGTGGCCATTTTAAAACTTGAATTTTATTTGCCACAAACCATTCCTTTACAAGTTTAGCGGTATGTTTCGGGTCGTTATCGTGTTGGAATAAACCTTAGTGGCATTTCCCATTCGGCGTAAGGCAGCATTACATCTTCCAATATGGTACAATACTTAAATCGATCCATGGTACCCTCAATTTTGTGAATTGGACCCATTCCATAACCCGAAAAACAACCCCAAACCATTATATTACCGCCTCCGTGCTTAACGGTACCAGAAACATATCTTGAATCAAGTCTTTTATTTGCTGGACGATGCACGAACTGCGCCCATCACTTTCAAAAATATTAAACTTAGACTCGTCACTAAACAAAACCTTGTTCCAGTCTTTAGCTGTCCAGTGGCGGTGACGTGTTGCAAACATCATTCTAGCCATCACATTTTTTTTTGATAGATGGGGTTTTTAGCTGGTCTCTTTCCAGGAAGCCCCGCCTCCACTAATCGCCGGTGAACAGTCCTAGATGAAACTCCCGGAACCTCCAACTGAGCCAAAATTTGATTTGCAGACAGCCGCGGATTATTCTGACTTAAACGTTTAATTCTCCTGTCCAACTGTTTTGAAGTTTTTCTTTTCCGGCCACCTCTTTTAAGATTAACAACCCTTCCTCGGAGCCGAAAATTTTGTATTGTTCTTGAAACCATTTGTTTATTTACATTAAATTGCTCTTTTATTAATTTTTGTGAGCGACCTGATTTGTAAGCTTCTATAATTTTTTCTTTTAAATCTATGGAATAGTGCTTTCCACGAGGCATTGCTTATTATTTTATATGTTGTTAGAAACAAATATATGACCAACCGCACCGCAGATAAACTAAATACAAAACGAGTCTCTCTAATTTTGTCGTAGTAATTTTTTATCAGTACAAAAAAATTGTTAAAATGAACAGAGAATCAGCAAGAAAAAAAAACTATTGATAAGGAAATTCTTTTGGGCGCGACTAATACACTGCTTAGCAAATATTAATATTATTTCAAGCACAGAAAATTTGAATGGACAAATTGCACAGTCTCTCTAATTTTGTCCGATACTGTACATTTAAATTAATTATTTCGTTACAAAATAACCAATTATTATAGAGTGATTACCTCAAGACCGTCCCCTCCCTTCTGACGGGCGAACTATCGATACCAAATTGTGTTTGTACCTGGGGTAATCGAAGGGTCAACGCCGTAAAGCAGGTAGGTACGGCGCCTGATAGGGTAATTAAAACAGTTTTAGGGAATTACGAATGGTTAGTTCTGGTAAGCCAATTTTTTTTAAATCCTTAATTAAACCAAGACTAATACACACTTTATAAATCCACTTAAGAATTCTATTCCCATCTTTAGGGTATCAAACAAATAAAATATTGTATATTAATTCTTAAGTAAAATGTTGCATCATTCGAAAAAAATATTTATTTGGTGTCGAATATACCTGCAAAATAAAAACAGACTTTTGGGTCTGGTGTCGAAAATTGCAATTAAATGTTAGTTACCACCTGCTTGGTGTCAAAATTTCCTACGCCCCTCCCTTCTAAAGTCTGAACCGTTTGGTATATGCATATTCTAATGAAGTTTCAAACAATTTCATATGGGCAAGATCTTACCATATAGAGAAGGTTGCAAAACCTACACAAAGGTTCATAGGCTTCCGGTCAAAATAATTTTATTATAATCCAATAAAATAAGTTCTTAACGAGACTGTAAGGCGAGAACTGAACCTATGGACCCGTCTCAAATATTTGGTAAACTTTTTACCAAAAATTTACTGTTGATCCGACTAAAAATCTAAAAAACTTTTTAAATACTGGATTGAGTTGTCCGTTACTTTGTGATAGTCCATTTTAAATTAAAATGAGACAAATTACTTTGTTTTCTATCACTATATTTATCAACATTGTGACTGCAGTTTCGAAGCTTTGCTACATTTTCAAACTGAATATTCTAAACTACTTGAAACTTGTATATATATATACACGTACAATTGGTTAACACATTTTTAATAATAGTGCCTATCCTAAATTTAAAAAACTGTAAATAGTGGGCTGCTCCTCAGGTCGGTCTGGTCATTCAGTAAATTTATTGAGGGGTTTTTATTGGCTTTGTAAATTTCAATAGACTCTAAAATGTTAAGTTTTTACTTTTCGGTGCGGTATATAAAATTTTAAGATTATCGACACTTGGGAATGAATGACCAGATGTTATAAAGTGGTTGGCAAAGTTTGAATTATTT
The DNA here is from genome assembly GCA_014170235.1 of Listronotus bonariensis. Classification (NCBI taxonomy): domain Eukaryota; kingdom Metazoa; phylum Arthropoda; class Insecta; order Coleoptera; family Curculionidae; genus Listronotus; species Listronotus bonariensis. The sequence continues at coordinate 27,088 of JACEGR010000470.1, read as the reverse complement.
TTATTTAGTACATATGACGTTTTTATTGTATACAATAAAAAATTCGGTACAACTCACACAAAAACTTAAAAATTTTACAATTTCCGATAATTGCACACTGGTATCCTTTGACGTTGTTAACATGTTCCCTAACGTTCCTAATCGTGACTGTTTAGCCATCATTGAAGAAACTCTTACTTATAAAAATATTAATCCAGTCATAAAAAACAGAAATTATTACATTGTTTAATTTTTGTATTCAAGAAAATTATTTTATGTACAATAATACATTCTATAAACAGACAGACGGACTAGCTATGGGATCACCGTTAAGTCCACTTCTAGCCGAAATCTTTATGTCTAATCTGGAAGAAAATTTTTAAAAACTGATTTTGCGAAAAACATAAAGTTTTGGTTCAGATACGTGGATGATATTCTAGTGTGTTTTACAGGTAGCGATTTAGATTTACAATTAACACTTAATCATCTTAATAGCCTTCACCCTAAAATAAAGTTTACAATGGAAAAAGAAATCGATAACACCATAAATTTCCTTGATATATCGATTTCCAAAAAGAACAACCAATTTTCCTTTGATATATATAGAAAACCTACATTTACTGACACTACGATTTCAAACCACTCGACACACCCCAAAACACACAAACTTGCAGCATATAGAACAATGATACACAGAGCATTTTCCATCCCTTTAGAAAACCACAAACGTGAAATAGAATTAAATACAATAAGAATTATCGCGAAAAATAACGGTTTTGATTTAAGTACCATAAATTCGCTAATTAATAAAAAACAAAAACAATTAGCCCTTAATCATATATACCCATATATAAAACCCAATAGCACCCCAACATACCATACCCTAACATATTTTGGACCAGTTTCAGATAAAATAGCACACATCTTAACAAAAAACAATAATTTAAAAATTGCCTTTAGGCCATCCCAAAAAGTTTCTCAGTTATTTTTTAATGCTAAGGAAAAAACACTACCATTAAATAAATCTGGAGTTTATAGTTTAAATTGTGAAGAATGCAATAGTTTATATGTAGGGCAAACAGGAAGAAATTTTAATATTAGGTTTAAGGAACACAAATCGTCATATGTACTAAATAAAAATAATTCAAACTTTGCCAACCACTTTATAACATCTGGTCATTCATTCCCAAGTGTCGATAATCTTAAAATTTTATATACCGCACCGAAAAGTAAAAAACTTAACATTTTAGAGTCTATTGAAATTTACAAAGCCAATAAAAACCCCTCAATAAATTTACTGAATGACCAGACCGACCTGAGGAGCAGCCCACTATTTACAGTTTTTTAAATTTAGGATAGGCACTATTATTAAAAATGTGTTAACCAATTGTACGTGTATATATATAAAGGGTGTTTTTTTAACGATGATATAACTTTAATCTATAAAAAATATGAAAGTAAATATATTGTGATCGAAAACATAGTGCTATGTAAAAAAACAACTTATTACATTAACGTTTAAAAATTATTTGAGGCATGTGGCCACCGCGGCAGTCTACCAGATAGGCTATTCTTTTAGTCCAATTTTGAGTGACTTTTTCGAGTACTTCCGGTCGTATATCATCATCATCATTGTACACGAGTAATGTTGGCTTCTAAGGCTTCTATCGTTGCTGGTTTATCAGCATACACTAATGACTTGACGTAGCCCCACAGAAAATAATCTAGGAGCGTCACATCACAGGATCTGGGTGGATAGGTAACAGGTCCATTTCTCGAAAATAATTTGTCGCCAAACCTTGTTTGCAACAAGGCGATAGTTTTGTTCGCCGTGTGGCATGTAGCGCCATCCTGTTGCATCCACATCTCGGCTGAATCAATATCATCCATATTTTGAAACAAATATTCATGAATCATGGTTCGGTAACGTTCTCCATTGACCGTAACGTTCTGTCCAGCCTCATTTAAAAAAAATAAATTTGGATAATTTTGTAACGTTGGTCAAGCGTAAGTTTATTCATGATGATTTGCCAAAGTACCCTGAAAATAAATTTTATGAACAGTGTCAGATTGACAGTTAAGTCTGACAGTTGTTGCCATGTAAAGTTCTATCCAACCTAAAAAACACCCTTTACAAGTTTCAAGTAGTTTAGAATATTCAGTTTGAAAATGTAGCAAAGCTTCGAAACTGCAGTCACAATGTTGATAAATATAGTGATAGAAAACAAAGTAATTTGTCTCATTTTAATTTAAAAACTTTTATTAAAACTAACTGATTGAGTGACAGTCCGACTTTGACAGTACTTTTGTAAAATTGGTTAACTGGTAAACGATACATCTGTAAGGTATCATAGCCCAGTAAGAAAATAATAATAGTAAAAATATTTAGCCATATAATAATAATTTTAACAAATATTATTTTGTTTAAATTTAAACTCCCAGAAAACAAATAAACTATAAAATATGCACCTTCATTTTGTAGTGGGTAAAGGTATTGAGGTTTTATTCTAGGATTATAAAGTATTTGGCCGAGGTTTTAAGATGATGTGCCACACAGTGGCGGCGCCAGGGAGCGGGCGCGGTATGGCGAGCGCCCAACCGTTCGCCCAACCTGCTAATTGAACGCAAAAAAGTCATGTTCAAAAATCCATTCCATTTATATAAATTATTTAGTCAGCTCATATTTAAGTAATCCGAATTATGGAATTCTTGAATAAATGATCTATGGTCGCAATATTTAAATTTACCAGTATGTTGCGCTATGTCATTAGAAACGGATTTTAGTGTAAAAATTAAATATAAAATAAAATATCCTAATAAAATGTTTAAAAAATTCCAATTTTTTTCCCTCAGTTATGTTTACCTATTTAAAATTTTATTGACCAAATGTATCATATCATATCATGATATTAAAATAATTACCACTTTGTCTTTTGAATAGGACTTTTTTTTTAATAGAAATGTGAATCATGTAGAACCTCGTTTTATAGGCCCTTTAATTCTCTACTCAACGCCACTTTGTTTTTAAAAATCGGCCAGGCCGTTTCACACTTAGAACCGTTGGAAATTTGGCTTAAATACCGTACAAACAGTGTGGTTTTAATGAAATTGGCTTGTAAGTCTAGAATGGCCTCGCCAATTTTCAAAAACAAAGTGGCGTTAAGTAGGGAATTTAGGGACTTTTAAAACGAGGTGCTACATGGCCTCCATTTCTATTTGAAAAAAAAGTTGCTAGTGCTCACTTGATAATAGACCACGTGAACAAAGGTATTTTAATGCCAAAAAGTACCTTAAGTGACACCATTTTACACACATTTTACCCGATCTCGATATCTTGACCCATTCAAAAGTTAAGGGGAAGAGAACTTTTAAAAACCGCAATATATGTACAAATTGGAGCTAAACCTCAAACGCCTTTAACTCTAGAACGACCTCACCGATTTTTAAACATAAAGTGGTGATAAGAATCGAAAGGCCTTTAAAACAAAGTGCCACATGACCCCTCTTTCCATTTGAGAAAAAAGTTGCTAGTGCCTTCTTAACCAAAATTATTTTTTGTCAAAGAGTAGTTTAAGTAACACCCTTTTTCCCTTTTACCCGATCTCAATATCTTGTCCCATTCGAAAGATAAATGGGAGAGGACTCTTTTAAGATTCTCACTGTATATATCACTAAAGGTGGTAGTAAGATGTAAGATATTTTTGGTTTACACAGCCCTCCAAGCAAACAATTTTTTCGAAAACCGTTTGTTTTATCACAAAAATACAAAAAACAAATATTTGATTTTTTTGTAGCCATTATGCTGGTGTAGCTTAACTTTTAAAATTGATCTTACACATAAAATTTTGGTCATCAACAGGCTTTACCCCCATTATTACTCCCCTATGTTGGAAGAATTTTTAATTAATTAATGGGTTTTTACCTACTTTAAGACATACAATAAATATAACTTTTTAACTTATAGGGATGTGCAACTTTTCGTAAGATTTGATGCAAAAATGTTGCCACAGTTTTTTTACCCAATTTCCGATGATTGCAGGTTGGAGGGAGTTTTGTTTCCAGTTTATGCTATCTTAAAAATGAGCTTCTATAATATTTATACTGAATTTTAAAACGCCCTGTATTTATATAATAACAATATTGCACTGCACATTTTACTGCCCACCCTCTAAATTTCTCTGCCGGATATTGCCCAAGTTAAAAAAAAGCTGGCGCCGCTACTGGTGCCACAAAACCCCCTTTTCCATTAAATGTTTATTTTTCCAATATGGCGCCCAGTAGTCACATTGAAATTTAAAGTTATACCAAACGGTTTAGATTTTGGTAAGGGGAGGGGGAGGGAGATGAACCTTTAGGTCCTCACTGTATAAGAACCAAAAGAAATGGCAATATTTTGGGAATATGTTTTAAAAACGTAATCATTGTTTTATCTCTTTTCATATCTTTCTTTTCTACACCACTGACACTGCTCACAATATGCACTTTATTGCATTCAAAGGTAATAAAGCGACAGTAAACAAATTTAAAATTTAAGTACCATTTTGTAATTCCTTACAGCGTTTAAGAGGCCCATAAGTAATCAAAATCCCGTTTCTCTGTGGGTCACACGTTTGGGTTCCCATAACTTGTCGATAACCGATTTTGAATTTTATTTTGGCTATCTTATTTTATTTACGCACTTGTTCAAGTCCCGAAATGGACAGCGGAGCCAATAAAGTGTTTTGAATAGCCCACTTGGACCGTATGGAAACGCCAACGCGAATCGTAGAAGAATATACCGTCGAAGGTAAAAGTAAAGAGGTGCTTCCTTGGACGCCATACTTGAAGTTAATAGTTTTTTAACCAGACAAGTTTTGTGAGACCATGTCTATTTGAATGTGAAGGCAATGATTCGTTAGGGACACTTAACGTTTTGGGCAGTTCTTTCTCTCTCAGTCTTAAGTATAAAAACTAATTGAGGTTCGATTAAAAATGACACAACACCTTTAGAAAGAACTGGGAGTCATGAAGCTTTAGGGGTACTGCAAAGGTTAACAGTACATGACCTTTTCCCCCTTTTTCGTCTTTAGTCTCAATTTTTAAGAAATAATATTTTTAATTGCACAATTCCTTGCAATAAGACTGCAAGAATATAGTGACAGAGGTTAGCTAGATTAGCATAAGGACGTTTATTTCAGAACCAAAATTAAATTACCATAGGATTAGTTTATCCAAATCCTGTTGTTTTGATTGGATCAGCCAGTTTCATAAGATAATCATCTATATTTCCGGTGTGAAATAAACATACCCGTATGAGCTTACATGCCTCATTACTTTCTTCTAAGACTATACTTAATAAAAATACTATACTATAAGCAATTCATGTGTGGTCGTCATAGTCCATTCACTTAGATTTATTAATACGCTGGTCATTCATTCGAATGAGTTTTGAAGTACATTTTGATATAAATTATGGGACAATATATAAACAATATATAAATTATGCGGGGTGTCTGAGAAAAAAATATATTCAAAGTTAGGAAAACTTAATCGGGTGACAATAACAGCTAAGTCGCGTGATATCCCGTAAAGTTAAAATCTAATTTAAAAGGTTCATAGGCAATTAAAACAGCAACAAAGCGGAATCAATGCACCACCGCCTTAGGAAATGTTTACATGCCGGTATTATTTGTCTAATCTCTACCTGTTACTGTTTTTCATGCTTTAGCCTGCCTTCTTTCCACGCATTGCCTAAGAACCTTTTAAAGTGGCCGAACAATTAAGACTGGACCAAAAAATCGACCTTTGTTTTTTGAAAAATATATCAAAAATATTGTTTAGGGTAACAAAAAGAAAATATCGAAATTTACTGTCTTAGAGTAAGTAAATCTACGTTTTCGTATAACAAATGGCTACTAACCGAGAATAGGTTTAGATTTATCGTGAAATTTAAATATTTTAAGCGATAAGATTGATAAAATTACGATGTTTCATGTTATATATCAATTTGTTTCAATGCGTAAAAAACCTTTATTTAAAAATAAAAAAAAGTAATTAATTTTTTTCTTTAACTTAAATTATAAATAACTTTGAAAACATTAAGAGACCTTTTAGTAGAGCAGTAAAATCCCTTTAATAATGTATGTTGTTATTTTCTATAAATTTATTTTTTTGTTAGTTACAAAATTCCAAAATAAAAAAGGTAAATCTAAAAAATCCATCAATGTTTAAAGCTTGATTATTCGAAAACGGTTAGTCTGGCGAAAATTTCCAATAAGACGTTCTTTGTAGGTAATTTAATTCTCTAAAGATATATGTGCACTGAGCACATAGTTTTTTTACCATGATATTTAGGAGCTTTGACGCAAAAATGAAAGTACAAATAAAAAAAAATCTAAATTAAAGGAGGGACCTCTAAATATTAATATTAAGGGCTCATATCTTCACGATATGTTCATTTTGTCACCCTAAAAAATATATTAGATATATTTTTTAAAAAAGTTAATTTGTTTGGCCTAGTCTGCTTTCATATTGCAAACTGTTAACTGTAAATCCCCCAAACCCGTCCAAAAACTTATAATTATAAATTCAATATATTTTTATGTTAACATTAATTTTAACGATACACAATAACCTTATTATTATACATCTATGAAAATAATTTCCTACTGAATAAAAATTATTACCTAACAACTTAATCTTAATTCTCTTCGAACATATATCCGATAACAGCGCGTAAACAAACGTTTAAAAATAGCCACTAACGACCGCTATTAATTATTATTACTGCAACAAGAAGAAATAAAATGGCTGACGCCAGTAACAGTTTCTCTGAGACCGTCTGGACCAATTTTCAGATTTCTTCTGTTCGACGGAAATTTCTGTAAATGGGAATCGACAATCGCTGCTAAACAACTATAAGTAACGTCGTAACTTGTTGATATAGTTTTATACGGGGACGGTTGAAAAAACCATATCCTATTTAGCTGGGACAATAATGTAATAATAATCTAAAAACTACTTTACATGATTACGTAAGAAACGTACTTGCAAAACGATTTTCTTGACATGATTCAATGGTTGCATTTCTGAAAAATTCTTCTACGCCATTGATTTCTACGTTGAATGCTCCTGATGGGAACAGAGATGGTCTAATTTTTCTTTTGTCAGAAATTACTCGGTTATTAAAAAATGATTCTTAAATAAAACTTTAGCTAAGATTCATTCCTTTTGACTCTAATTTAACCCCTTAGTCTAGTAGGCTGATAAACGCCGCCGCCGTAGGCAATCCACTGTATACTGCTCGCAACTCCAAGTTTTATCTAGGTTACAACCTCTCACGAAACTTTTGTTATCCCCAACAAAATTTGATAGCATATTCCATTTTAGTATAGATGAAAAGAAAATCGTTTGTTTGTAAGTAACCAGTTGCAGGGAGAGTCTTATACTCTCTTTACAGTTTTAAATATACATCTACTATAGGGAAAAATGTGTTTTGCTCTCTGGAATTTTTATCCGTAGGAAAGCGCCGTTATCTTCAATTATGTTAGTCTTCATGTTGGCTAACTTATTATATCTCAGGGCTCAAGAAAATCCAAATATTAATAAAACTTCTGTTACCAAATACTGCTTATCGGTTCCATAAAATCGCTTGAGTCATTAGGTTTATAGCCTTTACCTTTTTTTTCAAAAAAGTACAGTTATATTGATAAAAGAAAAGTCGTACACGTATTAAAAGAGAGGTAACCACAAAAGAAAACATTGGAGTGCATTTATTTTTAAAATATCTGGGTGGCAATGTTTAACAAATTTTATGTGTGTCAGTAAAAATGCTTTTTAGAAACTTCAATTGATCTAAAATTGAAAAGGCTTAAGTAGTCTGCAGAATAGAAAAAGTGTAAATATAAAATCGGGATTACTACCTAAGATTTGGATCATGCCCTTTCTAACAAATTTTCCTCCGATATTATTTAACCCAAAAGTTGTTCCTTTTACTTTTAAATCGACATATTGTATGTCTGTTATAGTAGGTAGTCACCCTTACAGCTTTTACCACTGTTTTAGTAAAAGCTGAGGTACCTGAAGGCTCAATAAGTACTTGTTTCTTTTAACCCTTTTCTCAATTTACCAATTACTTTCTCAACCCAATTCCTTAGCTCGATTTTAAAAAACAGCACAGGGTATTGCAGATTTCTCATATACAGAACCTTTATTTATTATTAAATTGGGGCAGCGTCAAAGACACCACAATGTTCATTGCGTAAGCGCAGCTTTACTTTGAGCACTTTAAATTGAGAAAAACACCTGAACAAAAAATGTATTTCATTGGGTTAACAACCATAGGTACTGTTTAGGTATTTTTCTCAATCTAAAGTGCCTTAAGTATAATCCTCAGGCTCCACATGTAAGCTACATAGAGACGCAACCTTTAAAAATATCCTTAAATGGCATTAAAACACTATATCCATAGCCACCGTATCTATTAGGACTTCTTCTACGAACCAACAAGTTATTTATGAGCTATCATTAAGTTTTATGTATGACCTGATATCATTAAAGAAACTGCTGTTATACAGATTAAAACAAAAATGTGTTTTATTTTGGTTACACAAATAGTGTAATAAACGAAAAATTTGATATTTTAAAAATAAAGAATTTTGCACCAACACCTACTGAAAATTTCTTTTATCATACAACTTTTAAGGCTGATCGTCTTCAGCTGAACCAGACCATTAAAGTGATAAGCACGACGCCATCCTCGTTCGCGATCACCATAAACACGTGATTAGATTACAGTCTTTTTCATCTAGAACCGCATTTAGCATAAAAATAAGACCTAAACGTCTATATAATAAAATATATTTTATGTAACGTTTCATTAAGAGTTCTGACATTTAGAGACAGTAAATAATGTTTTTTAAAAGCTGGTTTTAAATTATTAGGTTTCAATGAAGAAATGGTATTTAATGTAAAACAAGTAGCTAGAAAAATCAGTCATCATTATATTTGACTAACTGGCTACATAATACAATTCCCTCAAAATTACCTCAACAGCTCAATTTTCTCCATAAGCTTCAATACAAAAAAGCTTTCATTTAATAATTTAAATGGCCTTATCTCTTTTAATAATAAAGTTATCAAGACATACAAGAAATGTTAAGAAAGGTGAAGCTATAACTTTGACGTAACCGTTGTTATTTGCTGTTAACAATACATCCTACAGGGTAATTAAAGGTTTTTGAAAAAAATTAAATATCCTCTATGGTTTGGAAATATTTAAATTTGTGATTATAAAATATTAAAATTGAGTAATGCTCTAATTTTATCACATAACTCCCTTTTATAATATAATATAATATATAATTATAATATAACAGGATGATTCAAAATTATTAATTTTTTTCACAAACTTTTAATCATCTTGTAGGATGGAGTTTTCATTTAAATTTTGCCACCAATTTTTAACTGTGACCAAGAAGAATAGAAAAAATCCTTATGAATAAAAGTTTCATACTTTTTCCTTTATTATCTTTGGAGCATTAAAAAGAAACAAATGAACATTAAAAATTCAATAAAAATGAAAAGGTAACCTTTTTAAATGGGACACACTGTATATTATGCCACCATTAAAAATATCTTTTAAAAAGCTTTACTTTAATAGTTTCGGGAATATGAGCGTATAAATCTGGATATAATTTCGATTACATCTTAGTGCCGTAGGTAGATATAATGAAAAATCTATCTACTATTTTTCAGATTTAAGTGATCATATTTTGAAAACTATTAAAGATAGATATATCAAATTTGGTAATTTTGTAAAGCTTTTTAATGGTAGCACAATATACAAGGTAATCCATTTTAAAAAAGGTTACCTCTTCATTTTTCTTGAGTTTCTGATGTATATTTGTTTTCTTTTTATGCTAAAAGGTAATAGATAAAAACGAAACTTTTATAACATGACCTTTTTTTCTATCCTTCTTGCTTAGAGTTAAAAGTGGGTGGGCAAAATATAAATGAAACCCCTGTATTATTTCACGACGAATACATACATAACTGAGTGTTCAAACTTAAGAAAAAGGTATTATTTTCAATTTATAGTTTTTTTTGTTTATTTTTTATGATATTGTAATATAATGATATTGGGAATTTCATACTTTGAAAGTACTCCCCTTAAATATCGAATTTAAATTATTTAACTACAATTCTTCGTCCCAAATATGAAATATACCTATCGTAAAACGATCCCAGTAAAAGAAGATGAATAAGGGGTAGTTTTAAAACTCATATCACACTATAATTAAAGTCCAGATGAAAATAAAATAAACAATAAGCTGGCCTTAATCTCTTAAAAATATAAAGAAACCTTTTTAATCATAAAGCCTATAGGAAATATTTTAGAATGTATATATGATAGCTCATAAATAACGGCTATTAATCTTAACAGCACAACACCTACATCTCTTTTTGTGCCGCTACCTACTAATAATTAACATCGTTAAATTTTAACTGTTTACAATTCAAAGTTTTAAAACACTTTAATTTATTTGCCGCTCTATATAGGCTACCCACTTAGGTAGATATTAAACCTATCCTATAATCAATCAATAAATTATTGAAAAACCAGAACCAAAAGCAACAAAGAATAAAATTTTGATATCGAAGAAGCTGTAGCTAAAATATTTTAGAAAATCTTTTAAAACTATCACTAGGTTGTTCATTTCATCCGTTATTATTTTAAATTTATTAGGCGTGGTGAAAAAATTAAAGTGACCGCACTAAATGGTAATAAAAATATTGATTTAATTATAAATTTTAAAATAAAATAATTTAAAATATGAGTTTAAAAAACCTAAATTTTAGGAGAAACATCGGTTGTTGTTCTGGTTAGTTCTTATCAATATCTTTTTAATGGTAGATAATATAATATACACGATTTTCCACTTAAAAAACCCCCCACAAAACAAGTCTTCTTACCCCTTACAAACGCTCAAAACTTGAAATCAGTCGGCCAACAATTTCAAGACCTTTTTCTATACTTACACACGCATTTTAGTCATAGGCATTTAAAAAGATTATACTTTTCTCCGGCCCTGTATGTTATTACCATTAAAAAAATCTTAATAGGGCATTAAGAAAATACCACTTTATTATATCTAAGTTTATTAGTTTTGGAAATGTGAGAATCCAAAACAGATATTTAGGTAATTTTAATGTATTTTCTGGGGTTATAAAGTACTTTTCGTAAATTTAAAATGATGGTCCCAAGACCCCCGTTATATATATATTTTTAAATGGCGCCCAAGTCTCAGTTTGACATTTTTATCTCTTATTTCTTGCCTAAAATTTGGTTTATGTTGTATTTCTTAGCCCTTAATTATGTACCTGCTGCCATAAAAAAATGTATAGCTTCTAAAAATCATTATCATTATATATAATAAAACTAAGTTGATAAAATGAGCGTGCCGATAAAACTTGAAAAGGAGTCCCGATACGATAAAGGGACTTATATGGTGTGATAGATCCCCTCGAACAAGAAAGTTCCCGTTTTACCCTAAAGGGCGTATTTTTAAAGATATAAGGACTCTTCCAACCCTTCCAATTGGAAATTAAGTGTAGTGGCGCCATCTGTTGTCGAGTATTTGAACTTCATTCAGAACAACTGTTATTTGGGTCTCATATCAACTCAGGGCCCGAAGCCGGGAATCATAGCTAGTATATAATAAAACTAAGTTGATAAAATGTGCGTGCCGATAAAACTTAAAAACGAGTCCCGATACGATAAAGTGTCTTATATAGTGTGATAGTCCTTTATCCCCCTTGAATAAGAAAGTTCCAGTGTTAACCTAAAGGGCGTATTTTTAAAGATATAAGGGCTTTTCCAACCCTTCAAGTTGGAAATTAAGTGTAGTAGCGCCATCTGTTGTCAAGTATTAGAACTTCATATAGAACAACGGTTATTTGGGTTGCGTTTCGAAAGGCGCTGCAAGCAATTGCAGCATGTGTAGTAATGACGCAAAAATTAAAATTCCAATTTCAATAAAGTCTTAAATTATATTTGTGACTTTATTAAAGTTATTAAATTTTCTGTATTTGTACAGCAGTTGCTAACTTTTATTTGAAGTTAAAGCGACATAATTTTAGTTATATATTATTAATTAGCCTTTAGTTTTACAATTAACAAAGCGCAAGGAATCCTGCTTCTATCACGGTCGCGTTTTATGAATTCCTACTAGGCTACAACACCCTACTGTGCTGAAATGCAGGTCAGCTATATGTAGCTTGCTTAAGAGTAGGAAATTAAAAAAATTATATACCTATACCTATATACCCCTGACAATAAAATAAAAAATGTTGTTTATAAACAAGTATTGTAAATAATGAGAAATAACTTTTTTACTTTTTACGTCATAGTTTATTTTTTTATTTCAACTACCACGTAATCTCATATCAACCCCCGAGCGAAGCCAGGAATTATAGCTAGTTTAAAAATCAAATCAAATTCTTCTTGGAATTAGCATAGTGTGAAAACTCCTGCCATCCAATGCACTTCATTATCTACTGTCGGAATAACAGATAAAACTTACAATCTCTTAGAATTAATAGAAATTACATTAAAAACTAAAAATGGGTCTAAATAAAGTGCCATTAATTTATTATTACATGATATCTATTTTATCCACTATTTAATTTCATTCATTTAAAAAGGAATTAATTTTTACGAAGATAAATATTTAAAGTCTGCGTCTCTTCTCATGAATAAAGTTCAGACGATCAAGTTTTGGATAATTATTAAATTTTTCAGTTAAAAGACCAGTTTGTCATTTTGTAGTATCTGATAAACACGCATTTTTACGGTAAAATAATTGCATTCCTTTATAAACGCTCTTGTAAGTTGAGATTTAACTTTTAGCGGATATGGTTTAAAACAAATGCAATATTTGACCAAAGGAATAAAAAAACTACTTGTTTGGGGATATCTTATACGTCTGCATCTATTTCGACATTTTTAGTAATAACAACGTTGTTAGGTAAAAAAATATATGAGACACCTAGATTTATGTAGCAGTGGAAAATCACTGCCCTAAAACCTACAATTTTTGTGACACCCTGTATCTTCCGTATTAAAAACTTTTGAATATAGGTTCAATCTTAATATTTTGGCATAAGGAATTTGCGGTTTTTCTGTGTACCATTAATTAGCGGACACCCTGTATATCTACATATATACTATTTTTTTCTCTGTACTGTACTGTACTTTTTCTTAAATAACGGGAAATGGCGTTATATATTTTCGTCTTTTTTATTTAATTTTTGCAACCTCTTTGGTTCTGATAAAAATGTATTACTCTGTGTTTTTTAAAGAACAAATTACCCCATTACAAAAAAACTTAATATTACACTTACCATTTTTTTATCGTTTTTATTAAAGGTGGAGAATAAGGAACTTACCTAAAATAGAAATAAAGTGTAAGTAAATACAAAAAATATTTGCTAAAGCAATATTGTGTTTAGACAAAGGACCCCGTATAAGACAAATTGATTAAAGTTTTTGTCAAATTGGCTGAAATTTCGCAAAAATATCATTTTCAGCTGCTAATCAAAATCCGGCTATGCACTGTTTTCGAGATATGAGGCGTGAAAGGGGACCTATATTTTGACATTTTGTCAAATTAAAAAAATGAAAACAAAGATTTATTTTTGCATAAAATTAAAGCCTCCAATAAAATGTAATATTTTCTATACTTGGATGTGGTTAAATTAGAAGCACCATCCTGGACACACTGATAAATAAATTATATTTTTTCATGTCTATTTAGATTCTATAATACAGAAGTCAAAAGAAACATTTTTACTTCTCTTTCTTTTTATTCGGCCCATACTTTGGCTGAAATAGGCCTTACAGTGTCAAAATTAATAGACCTGAGGTCTCGAAAATCTTCATAGCCGGCTGTTGGTCTGAGAATGGTGATCAAAATACTAAAATCTATCTTTGCGCAAAATTTTAACCAATTGGAGACATTTTGTTACTAATTTTTGCAAATGTTCTTTGAAGGTACTTGACATCAAGTTACAGTGGGTCTTATTTGATTTTAACTATTTAATTTTTTACCTATTTAATAATAAATAAAATGTATAAATAGACGCTTATTTAACAAATGAAAAGAATTTTAGGAATAACATAAAGATAAAATATTTAAAAAAAATGTGCACCTGACGACCTGAATTTCCAATTTTAATTTTAAATTTTAAAATTATGACTTTAAATAATACGCAGTTGACAAAATTTTAACACCATTCTAATTGTCCAATAAATTAATGTTTATTAAATGACATTCGCGAGTATAAATTTAGCAATCAAACTGATTCAGCAAACATTAGCATAAACATCAATAAAATAATAATAAAATCACTTAAGAAAATCGCTACGATAAATTTGAAATACAGTAACGCCCAATTATAATTACGTAAATATGTCGTAAATGGCGTTCTATGTCCATTTAATGAGACTATATGTCGCTTTAAGGAGATAAAAGGGCCCGAGGATGGATTTAATGCAGTTTTTGACCCCGTAATGCAACTTAGACCGCGCGTGGTAAAATGTTTGCATTAAAATCGTTTTAAACTAAAGTATGTGCTATTTTGATTTAAATTGTTTCGATTATTTCAATGTCAATGGCCTGGCAATGAAAATATCGGATTTTATTGCTTTGGCAGTCGTATTAATATTCGCGGAAGGATTATACTAGATTACTAAGGAAAAAATTATAACAGAAAATAATATTCAATCTGCTCACATCATGTTCAGCACTTTTTAGTTCTTTCTATTAACAATTTTTTTCTACAACCAAAAATACAGTGGCCTCCAAAATTTTCGGACATAATACTTATTCAGTTTTGAATAATAATAAACATAAAAACTTTTAAATAAAAATTAACAATTTCTTAAAAAAATACATTCCTTTAGTAAGTTAACAACTGGGCATTTAAATAATTAATAAAGAAACAATATAAAATAGTAAATGGCAAAACACAAATATTTTAGCAAAGACAATTATAGTTTCACTATAGACACCCAGAACAATGCTAAATTTTTGGTCATCAGCTTGGACGCTCGCTTCGTGGACTTTATGAAGCGGGTATCCATCGAGTACACACGTGAACAGTACGTATAATTTGCCGCTTCATAAATTCAGCCAAGCCAGCCTCCAAACTGAGGACCAAAAATTTAGCATTGTTCTGGGAGTCTATAGTGAAACTACAATTGTCTTTGAATTTAGTCACAAAAATATTCGGACGTCGAAATAAAACTGAATATAAATATATCGTTTTACAATAAATATTATTTAGTAAGACCCCCACTTTTTAACCACTCCTTGTAAGCGTCTATGCATAGATAAAACTAACTCAACAATCTTTTTAATTATCAGGGTCAATTTTTTTAAGTTGTTTTTTAATATCACTGTATTAATTTTTTTTGGGTATTTTAATTTCGAAATAATGCCAGGCGTTCCAGTAGATTGTGGTCTTGGTACTAAGGAGGGATTTTAATCACTTTTGGGCAATGATAAAATGACCATTTGCGATCAATACCTGTACTATGCTGGAGTCATTGTATTTACAGAATTTAAATAAACCCAAAAAGTCTATATTTACCGCACTTTTTCTAAGATTTTGTCTAAGATGTATAAATAAATAAATATATTTTTCTATTATTCCGTCAATACAAACACTCCTACATTATGACAAGGGTGTTTAACAGTTGGACAGAAGTTTTGTCTGTTCAGCTTCTCTTTTGTGCTTCTTCACTCCATTTGACGTCTATCTGGATGAAAACTGTTAAATTTTAACTCGTCACAAGAAATAAGGTCATTTCAATAATTTTTGAATATGTAAAGATAGTATTTGACAAAATTGAATTGAACTTTAATATTATTGCTATTAATCTTGAGCTTCTTTAGCTACTTAGCCATTGTATCTATTCTTCCTGATGTAGCGACGGATAATTTCGTTACTCAATACTTTGTTCTTTTATAAGTAATCGACGAGGTCTCTTCATGTAGCAATTTTGGACAGCCGGTTTAATTTTTTTTGGGAGGAGCATTTTTTTATTTTTATAACGCTACTGTTTATTATTGGGTGTACTGTTACTGAAGCAAAGAATTAACCAATTTTTAAAGAATCTAAACTTTTTTTTAATAAAATATTAGGTAGGCGCTAGTTGAGCATCGAGGTAAGTTTGCCAATCAAAATATCTCAAAAACTATCGACCGCACCCGAAAGCATCAAATAGCGTAAAGAAGGGTTGCGTGAGGGAGACTCATTGTGCAGTGGCCACGGTTGATCGAGAAAGATCGTGACGCAGTTGATCCGTGAGCAAAAGTATCATAGTTGCAAGCTAAAATATCTGTAATAATAAGTTGCAATCCGATCTTTATCGCGTGATTAAATTCACGATCTGTTGTCAATATAAAATGTAATAAAAATAATAAAAATAAAAACTTACTATTATTTATTTTAAAATTCACTATTTTTCTGTTTTTTTGGGATATTCTGAAAATTCGAAGAACTTTGACATTAAAATGTCAAAACATGATTATTTCGTTACTTCACTACTTTGTAACAATGGTTTTCAAAAAGTTTTAGTTTCGAGCCACTAATTTTAAGGTTTTGATAAGCTTCTTTTATAATTAATTGACCAGGTCTCTTTCATTTAGCAATTTTGGACAGCCGGTTTGATTTTTTGAAGGATCATTTTTATTTTTATAACGCTACTCTATATCATTAGGTTTACCGTTACTGAAGCAAAGAATTAATCAATTTTTTCAGGATCTCCATTTTTTTGAAATAAAATATTCCGAACTGTTTGTTTTCTAAAGACATTTTTTTTTTTGGAAAACGTCCATTTTATACTTGCCTTTAAATAAACTTAAACCGGCTACTGGTAAGGTTTAATGTAAAAACTACGAAAATACTTCTCACATAAAAATATCAATGTTAGATATCCATTTTTTTTTCGACTTTTATTAAACCGTCCGAATGTTTTTGTGTCGCAGAAAATGAGTCTAAAGGTTTTAATTAAAATTTCTAGAACATTTTTTTTTGGTTGTTTTGGATTAAAATAATTAATTGAGAATTGCACTTAAATTATTATAAATAAGCAATAGGAATTTAATTCCTAGTTATATGTATATGTTCTATATAAAAAGAAATTTTGTCGAGTCCGAAAATTTTTGGGAGCCACTGTATGTATTTTAAATGTTAAGACTTTTAGGAAAAAGGTTAAGATAAGCTTTTTTAGAAAACACACTTTTTACAGTTTTAAATATCAGCATCACATTTTAAAACACCATGTATAGTTGTATACTAATCAAACTAAAAATAAAAATGTTATTTCAATTCGGGTATACATTACTTACATTAATGTATATGTAAAAAAATATCAAACAATTTTTTCCAGACGTAAGTATTTATTTTTTTGCCTACCAACACCATGTCGCGTAACTTTGTTGCCAATTGTCTGTTTTTCTCATAGATAACCTATATTTAGATCATCAGTGGCAAGAAGCATTTTTCGGATTTTTACGACCGCGCGCAGTGGGTGGACGAACATGCGCACTTAAAAGCTATGGCAAAATACAAACACCGGCACCCCGTACCTTCGTCCGCGGTCTGGACCGTAACGCTCATTAGCTACCGTAATTCGAACAGAAAAGCAGGACGCGGTCAACAAATTATTTCTCTATAATGCGAATAGTTTGTTTGGGTCCGGGTGCGTTTATCCTCAACTGGCTTGCTGTACAAACCGGTTTTTTTCGCCCATGAAATGTAACTTTTGTTTCGCGCAGGTTATAATATTGGTAATCCATTGAGATCAGTAGTTTTTCTCCGGAAAATTGTATTTAATAGGCAAAAAAATATTTTTTAAGGACTGTTATTAACAAATATGGTGTACTGATTCATTTACCGCTTTTAAGCATTTGACTTAAAATAATTAAGATGCAAAATTAATTGATTTTATGACTTAAAAGAATACGTTCAGTATTTTTCTCCGAAACGGCGGATTTTCGTACATATGTTATAAGGATTATTTTTTGCTTAGAATAATGCAAGAAATCACCTCACCTCACCTTGAAGTTACGAACATTACGAACACCCTGTATTTTAAAATGAAGATTTTGATTTATTACGCCCACGTCTGAAATTTTATGGCCCAAAGGTTATTGTTAAACATATAAATATTATCTTATCTTCTAGTACTTAATACATACAAACAACCAAAACTTATTAAATTACTTTTCGTAGAATCCTGTACAGGGTATAATAAATACAAAATTAAGCATGACAATATGTCTCGTACGTGGACTGGTTGCACTTGTAAAATATTATTTTTAGAATGAAAAATCTTCTTTTAAAAATAAGCTGGAGTGTTTTACACTGTTACAACCTCATGTTATGAAATGGATATTTTATTAGCTACACGCACACCCACGGTTTTGTGTCTCTTGAGGTTTATCTTATCTTCAAAAATAAAAACAACATCCATTCATTAAAGAATTTCGTTAAGGAAAAATAAGGGGTAATGTATGTATCACATAATCCCTGAGCCAGTAATGAAATTGACTTCATGATAAGTACACTTTTAAAACCTTTTTATGGTTGTTCGTTTTGACGAGTCTACCACGAATATTCATATCGCCATTAATGGAAGCGTCGCTTTAACCCAGTCTGTCAATGTCAAATGATTCGGGGGTCGGACAGGGCGAACGCGTCAGTTTTTTGTCGGACAAGTTTACCACAATGATTTACATACAATTTTTAAACATTGTGCCAAAAATCGTAAGGGTTACAGAAACGTAACCCGCCTAGTCCGATACCCAAAACATGTGTTTGAGTCTTATGGTTTTATGACTGTAACCCATCCCTTTTTGGCAAAATGTTTAAAAATTTCATGTAAAACATTGTGGTAAACTTGTCTGACAAAAAAAAGTTAAGTGTTAGCCTAGTATGACACCCGAAACAATTGACAATGACAGGTTGGGTTAAAGCGCCGCTTCCATATATGGCGGTAAGTATATTCGTGGTAGACTTGTCAAAAAGAACCCTCCTAAAAAGGTTTTAAAAGTATTCATATCATTAAGTCCAGACTCTTTGTTTGACCTCCGGACAGTGCGGACGTGCGTTGAGGACTATAAAGTTCTTCCCGGGGTGGCGGTTAGAGATGCTGTACGGACGTTTTACCTTCGGGGATCAAGGAATGAATCACGCTGGATTGACGGCATCTTTCTTCTGGAGCTAAGCTCTGTGAGCGAAGATTTCTATAAGCTGATGGTATCCTGTTTGGTAGTGAACACGAGGTATTTCTCAAATGGCGGGAAATGGATGGGCGTGCCATGGGAACTGTCAGTAGTGAAAGTGAAGGTTATACGGAACACCAGTAGCGGCTCTTGGTTTGACAGCCGACAGTTTATGCATTGCATCGATTGTAGAATTATTTTTGTTTTCTTTTTGGAATTTCTGGGAGCTACGAGCTCGATTATCCAGATTTTCCGCCGACGAACCCTGGAAAGCATAGTCCGGAAGAGGGAGAGCTGGTGGATTGGACCTGAAGGGACCAAAACCAAGAAAAAACAATAGAATAGAATAGAATCATTAAATCCATTGCATTACTGGCCCAGGGACTAACATAAATAAGAATTAAAAAAGTATATTGTGTAACGTGTAGAAAAAGCGATAGATTTCCGGACGATAGTTGAATTTGCTGGACAAGCCTTTAGCCGACTCTAGTAACCACCAAGAGTCCGGAAATATGCTTTTTCTACTATTTTCCCTACAATAAATTTTTTTCTTAATTTTCGTTTTATCCAAAACCCCAGAATTTTATGCTATCTAGCATAAAATATTATTTTTTTAGAATAATAAATATAAACATTTTAATATTTTGATTATGATTACTTGCAAGTGATAGAAATGATAGAAGTGAAACCTGATAATTTTTCTAAAAAATACCGCCAATCTTAATCGATGATATAAAGCGTTTAGTTGATCATAATATTTTTCTTAGGCACCATATTGTCGTGGCATTTTTACAGCCTCCACTATAGTGGGTTTTGACCATTTCCTCCGATTGTGTTTTTAAGTTTTATTGTATTCTGCGACATGTCGGTAGTAGGTGTCACAGCTTAAAATTCTTAACAGTCAGTGGACCATTTTGTAAAGTCATTGTCGTTATAGCTGTGGCCTAAAGGTAGGATTTTATGGCCCTATATAACTTGGTGTTTGATTAAACTTTAATAACATTGAGGGTCTAGCAAAAACTAATTATCATGTTTGCTTTAATGTTATAAAACTATAATTAGCAAATTTAAATATTCTTTAATTAAATAAATAAAAACTCCAATAAGTAGTTTTAAAGAGTCAGGGCAAAGAAGATAAATGTTCATTAAAGATAAATACAAGAAAACATAAATTTTAGTTTTAAAGGCAGGCAGTTTTGTGCAACAAAATCACATAATTAAAGATATTATTAAGATATTTTTGTAAAGTGTAAATATAATATCAATAATTTTATTGGATTAAAGTACCTAAACACCTAATTATATACACTGATAAACACTTTTGTAAAATTACACATTGGGTCATTGGTTATATAAAGCCACAGTCATATGTGTAAAATTTCTTATTGGAAAGTAGTATTACATTATTGTAAAGGTATTTTTACACAGAAAAATGTAATTTTGGCTTATTATACATTTTTTGTGTAAAAATACAATTACAAAGGAGTAAAATTCCGTTGTAAATATGCATAATTTTTTCAGTTAACTACTAAAAATTTGTGTAAAATTACGCACTGGGTCATTGGTTATATTTATGTAGCCACAGTCATAAGTGTAAAATTTGTTATTGGAAGTAATATTACATTAATGTAAATGTAATTTTAGCATTTTAAACATTTTTTGTGTAAATACCATCAAAGGACTAAATTCCGATATAATATTTTTTTTAGTGTAGGTAAAAACTTACTGTACTATTATACAAGGTATGTTAAATTGGGGCAAAGTTACGCATTTTTATGCTTATCAAAACAGTTTTTATTTTTTTCACAAAAAAGTATTGCATATGCTTAATTTTTCCATAGGCTTTAATACAAAAATGCTTTAATTTGAATGACCATATCTCTCTTAATAATTAAGTTATCAAGACAGTTAATAAAGTAAATGTTTAGTAGCAAGTTTGGCGTAATCGTTGTTATTTACTAATAGCAATGCATTCTACCAAACCAGAAGTTTAAAAAAAAAATTCATGGTTTTTTATCGCCTTGTATTACGTGCCGTTGAAAGGGAGTAATCTCATTTGTAAATAAATTATACCTTATACCCTTACTTATTCTTAAAAATTTATAATTACAAAGATTACTCCCTTTAACAGTTTTAACAGCACATTATACAGAGCAATTTCAAATTATTAATTTTTCTCATAATTTTAATCACCTTGTAGAATGTATTGTTAACAGTAAATAACAACGGTTACCCCCAAGTTATAGCTTTGCTTTTTCTATATATATATATATATATATATATATTTTATTGTCTTGATAACTAAAAAATAACGGTAATACATTACCAAATCATCCCAAAGTCCAAAATGGTCATTTAGCATTTTTTCATTGACACTTGGACATTTTTGTACCATGTGACAGGCATTTTTGCTTATGTGAGTATAGGTTTGACCCTTAATTTATTTTATATTGAAGGGTTTTTATAATTTAAGTATACTCTTTGTAACTTTTGTGCAGTAAGAATTATTGGTATTAGTACTGGTATAGTGGTATAGATTGTAATTCTTACAGCATCAAATTATACACATCGACAATGTCTCACGTTAACTACCACATACGTTGGCAATTCAGAGGTGGAAAAACGATACCTAAATCGATAACTCTATCTTTATTGTTAGTGTTTTTTGCTGCCGCCGGATGTTGTTGTTTGGACCAGCTATTAGAAGTGATTATACGAAACGAATGCAAATTAAGTTGTCATGCTGCACCGGAAAAACAGAGACAACAAAATTATTATAAATGCTTTATTTAATTTCAATACGTATGTCCGCAATTCTAATAATTCGATATAGACCTATCATACAGTGTATCCAAAAAGTTCGGAAACGCTTAAATATTTCGGAGAATTTTGAATCAAACTGGACGAAATTCAATACGTGAAGCGTTTTAGAACTTTTTGAACACACTGTACGTGGTATTTTTAAAGCTCTTAAAAAATCTTTTTACCGGTAGTATAATATACAGTATTATCCATTTAAAATAAGTTACCTTAGTAATTTCAAAAGATAATATATGTAAAACTTTAATACAAGAAGATTTTTTCTATCCTTGGTAATTCTCGTGGTAAGTGGGTGTCAAAATATAAATAAAACTCCTGTACATCTGCATATTTTAAAATAGTTTTAGCACTTCCTTTATAAGTAATAGAAAAACTAAAAAACGTCAACAAGGATTATTTCCTTTTTCCCATAATTGCAGTTGCTTTTAAAAGTCCTCGCTAATTAGTTCAGACTTAAATCTATCCAGACACTTTTTCCTTTCATAAAAACACTCATTATACCCTTTTAAAAAGGCTTTTGAAAGCACATTAACTTGTCACCATAACTCTTTTTACGCTCGCTTTTCAAGTTTATACTAATTAGATACACAACGCAAATTTGTAATACCAAAAATGTGTATTTTTTTGCCAATTAGAAGAATGTTCTTACTATAAATAAATCTGTTTAATAGCAAATACTTCAAGAATTGCATGTGTGTTTGAAGTTTTTTAAATTATATTTTCTGTAAGTTAAAAAACATAGGTAGTTTATCTTATGTTTTATTTAACTTGCGCCTACCTCGTATACAAGTAACTCGTTTTCAAAATATTTGGCGTTTAACTTATTTAGGGCAACCAAAAATATGTTTAATCACAACATATCAGGTGAAAACACAACAGCATATGGAAGGACATAACTAAATGTTTATGTACCTCATTATTTTTGAAAACGGTTACTTACAGGGATTTTTACGAGTAGCGTGGAAAACAAAGTCTAAGATCCGAATAGGAAGCAACCTGCACTCAACTGTTTAACGGATAAAAAATATTTTATAATAATATATTGTCTTTAAACAAAGGTATTGCCACGGGGTTGCCTAAAAATTTGGTCAAGGTTATATTTAATTTAAAAATAACCTCAAATGTTTGACACACCTTGTACAATGGCAACTTTCATTTTTTTTTTTTGGCTCTACATGAAGTACTAATATATCATTATTTTTCCTTAATTTTATAAATAAAGCCAAAGAAAATTTAAAAAATAATAAAATTTTAAATATTGAAAAATTATTACAATTTTGTGGTACATTCTGTATCTTTTAAAAATACGTTGTGCATAGAGGTAAGTTGGGCAATCAAAATATCTCAAAACTATCGACCGCACGCGAAAGCATCAAATAGCGTAAAGAAGGGGTTGCGCGAGGGGAACTCATTGTGCGACCACTAGTGGTGATGCGGCGATCGAGAAAAGTATCCGTGCGCATTGTTTATTTTGTGATTAAAAAGTAAAATAATTGCAAGCCGGAAAATTTTATCTGTGATAGTTAAATGTATTCCGTTCTTAATCAGGTAAGTGTTAATCTTAAGTAAATTTATTGCAGTTTTAATATGTATAAAGATTTTGGATATAATTCTAACCGGTTTTTTAATAAATTTACTTTTTCTTTAAAATTTCAGGTTGGGGTTAGTTGAGCTACAGTTGCCCAACTAACCCCACGGTTTTAAGTATATATTTTTTATTTTATTTTTTAGGACACGGACTTATAACAGTAAGACTACTAGAGTCTCCTCAAGATTTAAAAGAGGCTGCAACCCGAACTTTGTATAAGCAACGAGCTGACCTATCTAACTTATAAATTTTCTCTGGAAATAGTTCGACCATACCCAAAGGCTGGACCAAGAAAAGCTGCAATTTTAACAGATACAGAAGGCATTAAAAGAGAAGCAAAATAAAACTGCTTAAATATTTAAAAAACGAAGATGAATTGATAGATATTAAATCCAATAGTTAAGCTAAGCTAGGTGCGTTGCTGTTTTATTAACGAGATTTGTTGTTTTGTCACTATAAGATTATAAATATAAAAAGCAAATTGTCAAAATGTATTTTTATTGTAAACGTATCTAACATTCAAGCCATGATTTGACTATACTTTCTAAGTGCTCCACTAGCCCCATACCCTTGCTCAACTTACCTCACCTATGGGGTACGTTGGGCATACTTGACTATCTACATTAAAATAGATGTAGCTCCTAAATTCGACTTATTAGGAAGAAATTACTATGGACACTATTAATAAGGGATAAATTGCTAATCCATCAGTATGCATTATAAGCCATTAAAACTTATTTTTGAGGAGCTATAACCTATCAAGTGAAAAATTGCTCAACTAGCCCCGCCCTACCCTCAAGTTGGTCACCTATAAGCGAGGTCTCCAAACGTGTCGAATTTTACCAAGAATTTTAAAAAAAGTCGTACAGCAACCCTAAAATAAATTCTGGAGTGTTCGTTAGTTTGCTATGATTTATTTATTTATTTGGTTGTTTTTGTGTTATTAGAATGCAAAAACTTATTTTATTGTTTTTTACGATGATAGAAAAATATAATGTTAGTTCTAGCCATGGGTTTACTGTCCAACCAATGTGACCTTGATTTTGGAAAGATTCACAATTGTATAAAGCTAATTGCTTATTGATTTTTTTAGTTTAGATAAATTGGTCACATATTTTTGCTTTACTGATTTAAATTATTCACAGTGGGGAATATTAATAGCTATTTATTTGAAAAACAAAAAGGTTAAATTAATCTTCAAAAAAAAAAGTATTTCATAAAAGGAGGGAGTATCCGATAGACAAAATAAATGCTAATGCCATAGTGCAAAATTGACTCCAAAGGTAAAAGAGAATAAACTTTAATCGATTAAAAACCTAACCCATTTTTGTTCCCTGTTAAAAACAATACCTAATTAAAAACCACTTTAAACCTCAATTGCTCAATAATAATATTCCGTAATCTAATTCGCAATAACTGTATGTGTGTCCTTTTTATCTTGCACAGTTAAACAGAGAAGTATTAGTACACATATAGACAATTTACGAACATTTCCGATGTTTAGTCTAATATGACACAAAGTACCGAGAAGTGCAATTATCGACTTCTCGGGTAGAAATCTACGATAGAAAGCGAGGTGCAGAATTCTATAGAGCACGGAGCCCCGCTGCCTGTTTTATCACAAATATTTGAAACGTTTTAAGAATACATTTTATTTTGATGCCCTGTATCTTTCTTCTAATTAACTTTTAAACTTGGGTATGTTTGATTAAATCGTTATATTTTGTCATAAGAATCTACTGTTTATCAGCATACCGTTAATTAGTGGACACCATGTATATTTAGTCCTAAATATGCTAAAAAGGAATAATTACGAACTTCCTTTACTAAATACGATCTGCAAGGGTAAAAACTACCCTGCAGCTTTTCGGGTTAGTATGTGGGAAGAGTCATATGGTTTTAGGAAGCAAATAAAGTAAATACAGATGGGGGAAAGTCTAACAAAAATGCGTGTATGATCGGAAGATAGTGTTTACAAAAGAAGGGTGTTTCATTTAACGAAATAAGGGTAAATTTAGGGAGGCAGCCAGCGTATAAAAGTATAAATGAAATGAAATATGAGCCTTTCAGTATCTGATGCTTGACAGTCAAATAGATAATAGGAGGTGTACCCTCAAAACACTCCTTAAAATAATGTATTTATCGATAAAATGCATAAATATCGTTTTAGAAATAAAAGATAAAAGAGGCTTCCTGTATAAAATATATGTATAAACATTTTTTTAATCAGCTGCAGGTATCGCAAACCTTTAAAATTAGATTTTTTCAATAGTAACCTTGCATGAATCAATTTTTCTCCTAAAATTCTTAACAAGGTATATCCAACGGTACTTCTGAAATATTTAATCCCGTAAAACTGGTGAAACCCAAGAAGATCTGTGCAAGTCTAAATACGGCGATAACTGATTTGCACAAGTTTTGTTCTGTCACCATTTATTCAAATAAATAAGGGCCTTAACACAAAATGGTCCCTATATATTGTAGAGTAGTGAATGTACCAACGGTCAAAAAATTACCTGCAATAATAACCAGATGTATTCATTTTATTAATCAGTATCAAATCTCAATAAAGTATTACTTTTTTAACCGACTTCAAAAAGGAAGAGGTTCTCAAATCGCCTCTATGTTTTTTTTGGATGTATGTTACGCGATAAAAATACCGGCTTGGATAGCGTGCGCTAAACTACTAAATAGAGACATTTTGCACCTCTTAAAATAACAGACTTATTTTAGTCTTCTTATAGTTATTATTATTAAGCATAACGATTACGGCAGCAGTTTTGGACAGAGATTTTGCAGCCTCTTTTAAGAAATTTATCTTGCATCTGCGTCTTCGAAACATAACCTTATTTTTGCCTGTGGTTCACCGATTTTAAAATTAACGAAAAATAAGGTCTTTACAGTACAGTTCTTTTGATTTGGTTTTTTAAGCTAGATGTTAACAATACAGTATAAGGAAAAAAGCAAAACACAAAAATTAGGGTTAGGTTTGGTAGTAGAATAAAAAGCATGTGTGCCAAATTGTAACATGTAAATTAATTACTGATTAAAAACATCCTTAAAAGTGCAAGTATGTTTTAATTTCTTAACATTATTTTATTTTTCTTACTGCTATGGGCTTACCGTTAATTAAAGCCTATGTATCCATGTTACTTTAATAAATACGGCATTAAAATTTCAACCTTCTTAAATAATTGATATTAAAATTCCTACAATCCGGCAATCACGCAGCTTAACAATAACAATAACGATAACGATAACCTCTTCGGTATTCACCTGTAATTAAAGGAGTCCGTTATGGTTAATAACGATAACGGATCATGTTTGCGTTACTGCGCAGTCTCAGAATTACGTTAACCACAACGGAATTGCAAAATAAGAGGTGCAAAATGTCTCTAATGTTAATAACTAAAAGAGTAAAAGCTTT